>JABBOT010000009.1:600000-816968 GCA_016165875.1 Acanthopleura granulata | reverse complement strand
ATCCCTCCTAGAGCACATCGGCATGGTATGATAGACTGTGTAGCAGATCCCTCCTAGAGCACATCAGCATGGTATGACAGACTGTGTAGCAGATCCCTCCTAGAGCACATCAGCATGGTATGACAGACTGTGTAGCAGATCCCTCCTAGAGCACATCAGCATGGTATGACAGACTGTTTACCAGATCCCTCCTAGAGCACATCAGCATGGTATGACAGACTGTGTAGCAGATCCCTCCTAGAGCACATCAGCATGGTATGACAGACTGTGTGGCAGATCCCTCCTAGAGCACATCAGCATGGTATGACAGACTGTTTACCAGATCCCTCCTAGAGCACATCGGCATGGTATGACAGACTGTGTAGCAGATCCCTCCTAGAGCACATCAGCATGGTATGACAGACTGTTTACCAGATCCCTCCTAGAGCACATCAGCATGGTATGACAGACTGTGTAGCAGATCCCTCCTAGAGCACATCAGCATGGTATGACAGACTGTGTACCAGATCCCTCCTAGAGCACATCAGCATGGTATGACAGACTGTGTAGCAGATCCCTCCTAGAGCACATCAGCATGGTATGACAGACTGTGTAGCAGATCCCTCCTAGAGCACATCAGCATGGTATGACAGACTGTGTGGCAGATCCCTCCTAGAGCACATCAGCATGGTATGACAGACTGTTTACCAGATCCCTCCTAGAGCACATCGGCATGGTATGATAGACTGTGTAGCAGATCCCTCCTAGAGCACATCAGCATGGTATGACAGACTGTTTACCAGATCCCTCCTAGAGCACATCAGCATGGTATGACAGACTGTGTAGCAGATCCCTCCTAGAGCACATCGGCATGGTATGACAGACTGTATACCAGATCCCTCCTAGAGCACATCAGCATGGTATGACAGACTGTATACCAGATCCCTCCTAGAGCACATCAGCATGGTATGACAGACTGTGTAGCAGATCCCTCCTAGAGCACATCGGCATGGTATGACAGACTGTATACCAGATCCCTCCTAGAGCACATCAGCATGGTATGACAGACTGTATACCAGATCCCTCCTAGAGCACATCGGCATGGTATGACAGACTGTGTAACAGATCCCTCCTAGAGCACATCGTCATGGTATGACAGACTGTGTAGCAGATCCCTCCTAGAGCACATCAGCATGGTATGACAGACTGTGTGGCAGATCCCTCTTAGAGCACATCAGCATGGTATGACAGACTGTGTAGCAGATCCCTCCTAGAGCACATCAGCATGGTATGACAGACTGTATACCAGATCCCTCCTAGAGCACATCAGCATGGTATGACAGACTGTATAGCAGATCCCTCCTAGAGCACATCGGCATGGTATGACAGACTGTGTGGCAGATCCCGCCTAGAGCACATCAGCATCTTGACAAACACCAGTACCAGTTAAGAGAAACACCCTGTATACCAAAGCCCTCACAGAGCATATCAGTGTCTTGACAAATACCAGTGTGGTCTGACACACTGAATACCAAATCCCTCACAGAGCACGTCAGCATCTTGACAAATACCAGTGTAGTCTGGCACACTGTATACCATTGGCCGCACAGAGCATGTCTCGTTTTGGGGTCAGGAGATCTGAGATTAATCCGGGGCTGCTTCCTGGCGTGGTGCTCAGCACTGAGAGGTTAGAACAAGGAAACGAAATTGGTTAACCCTCTGTCAGTATAAGGTAGGGTGTGGTGGCAGCAGCACTTTGGCGGCATGGATTCTCTCTGCCACATGAAGATATTGCATATGCATATATTCTAAGGACTCCTCGTTGTCATATGACTGAAAGGTTGTTAAGTACGACGTAAAACCCCAAGCATACATATATAGATACATACAACGAGGATGTCAGCATCGTGACAGTGTGGTCCGAGTGACCGTGGCAAAGGTGATAAAATGGTCAAGAGACAGTCGTGAATGTGAATAATACAAATTACACCTAATGTGGCCTTTGTCATTTATGTATGTTCAGATGAATTCCTTGAATGCAGCCAATTTGATGTCCAGTATATATCATGTTGTAGTTAATAAATTAAAAGTGCTAAAAACTAAATAAAACTAAAAAAACACCTCAACATTATCAGCCGCCGAGATCTTGAAATATCTTCAGTACATGTAATTGATTGCGAGACAACTATTTAAGAATATTTAAGTTACACAATGGCGGCCAGCATTTTGGTGGGAGGAAATCGAGCAGAGCCCAGGGAAAAGCCACAACGAACCACATGCAAGTTCCAGTGTAGGACGTATTACATAAAACAATAAAAGAACACACGGTTTGGACCGATCTGTTATGTGGATGGACAATGTTCACCCAGCTCTGTGGGGGACAGAAGGGTTGCTGTGCCTTTGGACCCAGACTTTTTTCTTACCACTAAATCTGACGGCTACTGGGTGACTGCAATTGTTTTCTGCTTAGCATGGGCACAAGTCTACAAAATAGGCCTGTTATTCCTTGCTATCAATGTTCTCAGCGATAGTCAAAGTTATCGACACATGCACGCGGATTCACATAGCGCTTGCATTTGTCCCTGTCCCTATAGGCCTGTAAGAAAACGAAGAGTCGATTGTTCGAAATAATTGCGATCGATTCCATGCAAGATCCGATCCATAAAGTACGGAACGACTCGTAGTCAAGATATGGCCGGTACCTAAATAATATGGGCTGATGATAGATCATGCTGGTAAATCGTCGGTCCCGGTGAGGTCGACAACAGTACAGCGAGAGAAGTCCACGACAGCAGAAAAATACAGCCTTCTTGTATCCTTATTTAATCAATCAAATGCTTTATCATGTCGTCCAACTTTGAATCTGTCGAGCGTATCACGTGACCTTTTATGGTAACTTCATGTGATGAAAGAGGATTGTCATATAAAATGCCAGGGTTGTCACATACGAAAGCAACACGATCTATCCTATTCTAGAAAAGCGCATGCCTGGAAATAAAGCTAACCATTCTCAGGGTGTGGTCTTGAGGTAATGTGTCTTGTAGTGAGAGCAGCATGACTTGTTTTAGAAAAAAAGGCAGCACTCAGTAATAAGGTTCATTAGGTGGGTGTTCAAATCCGGACTTGCCCAGAGAATATGTGGGTTTACCACGTCGATTGTCTGTGGGGCTCTAATTACAATGAACGACAGAGGATCCTCGTGAGGCGTTTGCACAGGCGTACCTTTGTAGAACATTTACTGGCGTGTAAATACGTATATGTTACACGAGGGAAAGTTCGTCAGTAACTTGCCATAGTCCGGGGTTTTAGCCTTTTGCACTCTGGTTTATATATTTCATATATGTGAAAAAATTTGGAGTATGGCTTTAAGAATCAAATAAATATGTACCGGTTTATATTGTGCTTAGGACATTTAGTTGACAATTTCATCACTAGACTTTTCGCAGTATCGCCAGGTAACGCAATACAGTATGGCGTTTTGCGAGAATAGACGTACTCTGCCCTTCATCGTTACCATATCGCAAACCACTACACATTTCATAAGAATACGTCAACTATAAGCTAAACCTATTTTGTTGAGAATGCGTCAACTCATCACGACCTACTATGTTAAGAATACATTAATTAATCTAGACCTACTATGTTAATATATTAACTCATCTAGACCTACTATGTTAAGAATACATTTACACTTGTAGACCTACTGAATTAAGAATACATTAACCCATCTAGACCTACTATGTTAAGAATACATTAACCTATCTAGACATACTATGTTAAGATGCGTTAACTAATTTACACGTACTATGTGACGATTACATTAACTCATCTTGACCTACTATGTTAAGAATACATGAAATCATCTAGACCTGTTGTCTTAAGAATACATTAACTAATCCAGACCTACCATTGTTAAGAATACATTAACCTATTGTGTTAAGGATACATGAACTAACCTAGACTTATTATGTTAAGAATACATTAACTTTTTTAGATCTCTCCAGATCCCAAAGACTTTGAAAGTGTTACTTGTTGCTGCCTCGACTGGTCGGCCTCGTCTCAATATAATGTGAGTGGGTGGGGTGTCATGTCTGGTGTCTTCGGCATAGTGCTCCAGTGGCGGCAGCACTTTGGCGGCATGGACTCGCCCAGCCACAAGGTCACAGAGCATATCTACATTCTAAGGACACCTTGTCGTCATATGACTGAAAAATTGAGTACGACGTAAAACCAAAGCATGCACACATACATACATCTATCTAGACTCTCTGTGTTAAGAATACATGAACTTATCTAGACCTACTATGTTAAGAATACATTAACTATTCCAGACCTAGTATTGTTAAGAATTACATTAACGCCCATGTTCCGGTCTTTGGGGGTGGGATGGGGATGGATCTTTTATCCTAGGTCTCTTTATGTATCTCTGACTCAGAAGCTAATTAGGATATCCATTATGTGACACCACAATCTTGGTCCAGTGTATAAAACCCATATTTTCTAGGATAAGATATCCATTATATGATCTAGGCCTAGTGTATGAAGCCCATGGTTTCTAGGATGAGACATATATTAGAAAAGAGAGTGGTCCACGTATCCAGAGAAGGTACGACAAGTTAGACCTACAAGATAGTCACAGGTTACTAAATGTACGCTATATTACGGCTCCGGGCCTCAGCTACAGTGATTCTTAGGCGAGCGCATCCACTACTAGGCCAACAGTTACCTTCATAATATTTTTTTTTGGAACACGTAAGTGTATGATTTTATTCTTTACAACACGTTTGTACCGACAGTATGTGAATGAAGGATTCAGAAGGTATCTGAAGTTAGCCATTGGTTTTCAATTTTAATTTTCTCACCTCAAATATTAATAAATGAGAAGCTTTGGTTGTTCATTTCTTCTTGAGAATGTAGTAGTGCTTGGGTTGTTTTCTTCAAGTCTATTTGATCAAGATTTTGATTCAAGTCCCGTATCATTGCGTACAGGTCTAATTGATGTCAACATTGATCACTCAGGAAATAACTTGAAACGTGGAGGTGAATCGTAACACCAAATTGCTGTTAGAAGAAAAATTAATCATAATATTCTGTACAAATCAGGGAAATTCTGTGTGCTGATTTTTTAAAGCTATATGACATGTAAGAGAGAAGAATACAAGACAAAATGCTTCTTCCTGTCTGCATTTGCCGTGTTACACATTAGACTGAAGGATCCAGTTTGATTTAGCAGTTTCTTGGAGTTTCCCCACTGAAAAGATTCAAATTTATTTTTATCTGTGTCAGAATACATAAGTTATTAAGGTTTAAAACAAATGAAACTAACGACCGCAAAATAAAACCAAACAGAGAGACTGAGTGAGTGCTTGGGGTTTGAAGTCGTAGTTGGCATTTCTTCAGTCACATGACGACGAGGAGTCCTTCCGGTGTGTGTATACAGTGTGCCTTCCTGTGGCAGCGTGAGTCCATGCCGTCAAAGCGCTGCCGTCCCTGGAATATCATCCCGAAGATACCAGACGTGACACTCCCGGATCGGAACGTACCAAAGACTTTGAAAATGGTAGCTGTTGCTGCCCTTCAGCACCCAGGTTAGAGAAATGAAACGGGACTGGTCGGCCCATACATTAAAAAAAAAACAAAACACAACATTAACTAATCTAGACCTACCACGTTCAGAATGCATAAACTAATTCAGGTCAGCTTTGTCAAGAAAATTAATATATATATATATATATATATATATATATATATATATACCTGTGTATATAAAAACATGATATATTATAAAATACGTTTATAACTGTTCTGGACCTTGTGTGGTAAAATACGTTTATAGCTGATTTAGACCTGCTGTCATTGAATGTGTTTATCACTAATAAACTAATCTTGACATGCTTATAACTGACCTATAACTTAACGTGAGCTCACGATCTACCCGCAAATATTTTTGTGTCGTTAAGTCTTCAGGTTTTGCGATTAACACAGGGAGCTATATTGCCTGTCATTAAACGCACGATCTTTCATACTATTGCAACAGTGAAAGGCTTGTGCGCTAAGCTGATTTTATATCTAATAATACACATTAGTATTCAGCACAGCGTGAGCAGAGGAGCGTAAAGACTTTGTGCGCCGCCTTTGTTTTACAAGTAGTGATGTCTACCTGGCATGGAGTGAGCCAACTGTATAACTTACACATGTGATCGTGGTATTTTTAGTCTGCAGCTTTCACATTGCAAAGCAGATGTAAGATGACGTGATTTCTCTGGCCTGTGGAAATCGTACCATGTAATGCAGGCCTACATATCAACTGACATTTGAACACAAATCCTGGCCCGGACGTGAAGAGAGGCTGGTTTTGATAATCATGGGGGAAGGAAAGAACAGGTTGAAAGCTAATGTCCCGTTACCCGTCGTCTGGGCTCATGTAAGTCTAGATTTGTAAACATAGCTATTACCTCCACTAAGTTTTCTTTAGTATTATTGGAGGTATTAGCTTTGTTACAAAGTCAGTGTAAATCGAGCGTTTATATATAAAATGCAAGTCTTCTAACTTTCATGTGTAGTTGAAGACTCTAAATGTGTAAAATGAGGCTTGCAGCAGCGTATACATTAGGACGTTGAGTAATATAAGCTGCAAGCCCTCCGTTAAACTGGGTGCATGGTGGTGGGAAGGGGTCAAGGCTTGTATGAGGAGTGATCGTGGGTAGACCTGTGGTGTAGGGCGAGGGGGTATTTATTTATTTATTTCACTGGTGTTTTACGCCGTACGCAAGAAAATTTTACTTCTACGACGGCGGCCAACATTATGGTAGGAGGAAATCGGGCAGAGCCCGGGGGAAACATCCGCAGCTTGCTGGTGGATCATCCCAAGTACGGCTGGAGAGGAATTCACAGCGACCGCATTGGTGGGAGGCTACTAGGTCATTGCGCTGCTCTAGCGCCATAAGCGACTGAACAATCTGCAAGAGTTACCGCTAAACGGAAATATTCCTGAGGCCCAGATTGTAGTTGTGTAGGTGCAGTTCAGTTTGGTGGCTTTATTTTGATCTGTCTTAAACACTTGCGCTGTCTGCTTTATGATTCAGGAAAAAACTCGTAAAACGTCTAAGAAAGTAGGTTTAATTATGTATAAATTCTTCCTCCCATAAAACTGACCGCTATTGTGTGTGTGAAACATCCTTGAGTACGGTGTTAAATTAAAAAAAAAAATAAATAAATAAAATTTATTTGTGTGGATTATTTTCAAGCCAAGAACTGTTAAACTTGCACAGCTTTATGGGTGGATCGAGCAAACCGGAGTGCCTGAGGTTAACCACCGACCTTTGGCAAGTTACTGAGGAACGTTCGCATTTGTGACGTACAAAAGATACGCATCCCATGTTTGGCCAAAGACTCGTGGTTTTCAATGGACGTAAGACTGCACAACCGACAAGTCAAGCGTCGTAATATGCATTTTGTCATTAAGCCTTCACGAGTGGTGAGAGCGGAAATTTTGCCTTGGGCTCTGTTCGGTTTCTTCCCACCATAATGCTGGCCGCCATCGTATATCGGTGAGTGAAATGTTCTTGAGCACAACATACAACACAAATCAAATAAATAAACCACCTTAGCAGACCTGGTGATACTCACTCTCTGCACATGTATACATTTAGTACAGCGACAACATTTCAGGACTTATTTGCCTAATTCAGATAAGTCCTTTGGATGTATTCATTTTGTGACTGAGGATGAATGAATGATTAGGGCTTTACGCCACATCGGCAGTTTTTCAGCCATATCGTGGATGGTCCACCCACTATAATGCCGGTCGCCATCGTATAAGTGAAATGTTCTTGAGTACGGTGTAAAACAGCAATCAAATAAATAACTAAATCGTACACTTTATAGTCTGGATCGGAGAGCTGAGACAGTATGTATATCGGCCTAACTATGTTTGGACCCAGTGAGAAGAGCTAGTCTCCGTGTTTTGACAGGTATATATAGTGTGACCGAAAGTGAAAGTGTATCACGTTTAAGCTAGAACAGGTTTTTCATACAGTATAACTGCCAGTTTTACTGTATTTTATTTTAGCAAGTGTGGGATGAACCGGTGTCTCGATGACTTCAACGTAACAATAAGTCGAAGGTGGAAGGTAGTACATTTATATTTATTTATTTATTTATTAATTTATTTTATTATGCATTAATTTATTTATATTATCTTGGTCAGATTTAAAGGTGGAGGAAACTGGTGTTTACCATCGCCCTTTCTCAAGTAGTGGAAAACATTCTCACTTCTGACCTTGATTTCGTTATCAAGGGAGTAAGACCGGGGCAACATATGGTCGTGTGTGTGGAGAAGGGAAGGGGCGCACTTTTTCTTTCAATATTGGGCGTTAGGGCATTTTATCAGTCTTGTTCATTTAAATGTAGAACGATGATTTTTTTCAGCGTCACAAAAGAGAGCTATGATAAATTTCATTAGCTCTGTTTCCACTCGTCTTTCTCCTATATAAAGATTGCTTGATCCCCGAAAAGCCTTTCGAGGAAAATCCCGTAAAAGCTGTATTTGACCATGCGATCATATTAGCAGTGGTAGTTACGTAAAACTTATAAAACTGTATAAACTATATATATATATATATATATATATATATATATATATATATATATATATATATTTGATTGGTGTTTTACGCCGTACTCAAGAATATTGCATTTATCCGACGGCGGCCATCATTATTGTAGTAGCATGAGCTGGGCTTAAACTCACAGCGACCGCATTTGGTCATTGCGCTGCTTTAGCGCGCTAACCGACTGAGCCACGGAGGCCCCTAGATAGATATAGATATATAATGTAACTTGTGACATGCATTGACTCTGCAGATCTATAAGTAAGGCTTTGTAGGCGCGTAAGATGTATATGCACTGCACGTTGTAAAAGCCTATAGTAATACTTAAACTATCAAATGCCATAGGTAGTGCCATAATAAAAAGCCCTGTCGTGATACGTTTGTTACAGCCTGTAATCTTCTATTTGAAGAAAGAGTTACCTTATTTATTGCCACCACAAACTACTTTTGACAGACTGATGTTATGTATGACAAATTTTGCCATTCCAACAGAATACTTCTGTGGCTGTAACAGGGCATTGTATTGTTCATAGAATACCGTTATATTAAAGTATATAATCCATTCCACACCGTCACTCTGAACAGATAATATTACGCTACATTTGAACATTTGCTTTTACAGTGTGCATTTCTTCTGTAGGTTTTTTTTATGTCTTTTTTGCAGATTTATCCGAGCATGAGTGTCGTGTGAAACACACGTTCCTTGTAGGCGACATCAACTTCACTTTGCATGTGTTGTTCATAATCCTCGCATCAATCCTACGTAATGACAACGCGTGCGTCGGCCATTTCAATTCCACAACATTCCTTGAAGGACCTGAGATGCAGCTCTGTACAAACCATCGTCTGGTAAATACGCTTGACGCCTTGAGCTCACCATCATTAGAGGGTTCAACACCCTGTGTGTATGACGTCAGAAAGTGCACTCCATTACGTCATTGTGATTGTCTTTTTGCCGCTATATGTATGTCTGTGTGTGACACAAAATCTGCGTGTTGTGCGGTGACTGGCCGATGGTGTAGTCCTCTCTTAAACCTTCTGAAGGGAAGTGAGTAAAATAGTCAGAAACTACAGGTTATAACCTCGGCTAATTCCGACAGTGAATTCTCAACGACTGTGACACTTGAGCACACATACACGTATTCATATATATTGTCTGATCTTATCTCTGTATTGTTTTTTTCTTTCTCTTTCGTTCACCGTATATATGATATTTAGTGGTGAAGTGTTCGTTTCCAGCACCTGTAAAACAGTGCATATCGAAGGCAGTGTTCGTTAAAAAAGTAATTAAGCTCTAATTCAGGCATCTGAGAAATATATCCTTTGTGCACAAAGGCAGCATGTTGAAGGCAGTGGCCATTAAATAGGTTTGTGACGTCATCATTGCTTAATTTGCATAGACGATTTTTGGATAGTCGACACTGCACGTCCTTCGTTCCAAAGCCTTAATACACCCGCCAAGTGCTTATATCGACTGAACTACTGTGGGGCAAATCGAAGCGCTCGGAGACAGACATACCGGCAGAGATCGTTTCATTTATACTTATAGATAAAAGGGGATTACTGTGTACAGTGGTTCACAAATTCGGAGAATGCCTTTCTTCGAGTGCTGTGGAGGTTTTCACAAAACCAAAATCTGCAAAATCTTGACGTTTATTCTGATGCTGGGGTTGAACACGGTGGACGTCATCGCTGATTGGTGTCTGTACCGAAACTTGGACGCCTTGGTGTCGGGACTGGTGTACGGACCCGTCGATGACAACATCCGCAAGGCAGTGCTGTCCTTCGCCATCTTAGGTACGATTTTCTTCCCCCTGGAAGTTATCAACCTCGCCTTGAAGCTATTCTTTGAAAACTCCAAAATCAATGTGGATTTGTTTTCGGCCATCAGTCTGTGGGTCGCGGATTTACCACTGATGATACTTAACGTGCGGGTAGCGGCGTGTCGCGAGGAGTTGGTGACCAGTTTCCAGCTGTTCAAAGGCGGCGTAGTGATAACTGGGGCAGTACTACGGCTCATGATTTTAATGATTCGTTATTGCAGTAAGACCCAGTTGCGAGAAGTTAAGGACAGAACATGGCAGTCGTGTAGAAATGTAACGTGGAGAGCTTTAGTCGTGATCGGGACCATTTTGACATTGGTGTGTTCGGTGCTGATATTTATTTTGGCCCTATATCACCCCGACGGACAGCAGTTGGTCGCCAACGATGCCGCCCGCCATTTTAAAAATGTCGGCATATTCACCGACCTGAACTTCGTCTCTCCGGGAAACAACCTGGACGGTAACAAGCTGCTGAAAATTGTGGACATCGAAACTGTGCGAAAGTCTGAAAGTGATTTGATCTTTAGGTTTAGAATGGAAGATGTCGCCAATCAGTCGAGACTTCTAATAGCAGATAACACGTCATTAACCTTACAAAACCGGAAATGCTACCGTTTGAATTCAACCAATAATGGTGTGGAAGTGAGCAGCGAACTTGCTGTAAGCTCGTGTACCGATCTGGACACTTCCGGTTACAGCTACGACACCGTGTTCCTATTTCATTTCATGAAGCCGATTGTCGATTTCTTCTCCAGTTCCCAGATCTTTGGAGACATTTATTACAACGTAGAACGGAGATTCTCTAACGGGTCAGTTGATCTTCGGAGCACCGATAAAACTAGACCTGATGTACATTACTTCCGGTTCGAGGTTTCTACGGCCAAAAATACGGAGTTCATTTACGCTGAGTCATCTCTGATACCCATCCAGAAAGTGTGGAAAACTGGTTACTTCAGCTGTAATTCTACTGGAAGTTATAACCCAAATCATGACCAGTCTCTATCTATTGACAACAGTTATTTCTAGGATGGTGTAAACTGAAGAAAAGAGAAATATCGGGTCAAATTGTACAGGAAATGAGAAAGTTAGTTGTTTACAGTCCTTAGAGTAGCTGACGTCTTTCCCGGTTTTATTTTGGTTCAGAAACAACTCCCCAAAGATAGAAAAGCTAGCAATAATGTACCTTTCTCGGGGGCCGCCATACTGTGACTTAGTCTATAGTAAGTTCGGTGGTCCATTGGCGACTGGAAAGGCAACCCCGGGAAATTAGTGCTCAGCGGCCAACTGAAGTTGAACATGACGGTCATGGTGTGTTTGTATTTGTATTGGGTTGAGTGAACACTTACTCCCTTACAAAAATCGCAAACACTCACGAAGAGCTTGAAAGGAAACTATAGAAATTCCAATTTTTATTTTGGGAGTCAACCTTGATTGGTGCCATTTTCGTGTTATCGTTGAGCTCACATTCCTACGCCGATGTTTTCTGTATAAGTACATAAAAAACACATCACCTCAAACCTGATTGTAAACGTATTTAGTATGTAACCTTCCGCCAAAAAATCACCCCGGAACAATTTATAAAACCTGGGTATAGTTGGATTCCCCTACATCTTTAACACTGAAAGTATATGTAGTACGAATACTTTAGGTAAATTCATATGCAAAACATGGCACAAGACACTTACACTTACCCATGTTTATACTGAGTACATTTTATACATGATGTAGAATTTATATTGCGTTTTGATGGATTCTATTCCTAGAGTTTTGTGATATATATCGTTAGCTCATCTGTGTCATCTGTGTATGCCTGTGCAATGTTAGAGTGACCTTTCCCAATGTGTTGTTTGTTAAGTGAAGATTTTGATAGAGGGAACGATATTCAGAGTAGATTTGCTCTGGAGATTGTGATTCTTGGTCGTAGTCGGATATTATCTCAAGACTCCTTTGAGACACTGCTAAATATAATCTGGGGTACATCAAAGGATGGCTGGTTATGAAATATATAATCCGCTTATAGTTATCAAGTTTATCAAGTATATCAATATTTTAATGCTCTACGGATTATTAAAGTACCTGAAGTGGATTAGTACTATAGTACTGAAGTAGTACTGAAATATCTTTTGAACAAGCCGGTGATCTAACGGGTTTGTTTACTACACCTATCTCTAAGTAGATTGTATCTCTCAAGATTTGAAATCAGGACAAATTGTTGGTAAACATATTTAGATATGAAATTAGAACTTGATTCGTAATAAAATAGACAAATCTGTCTGTGTCTCCCGTTCGAGTCGTCTTTGTGTTCCTTTCTTAACGGGTGCCTGTACCATAAGTCTCAGAGCAACACTGAGTCGAGCCTGGAGAGTTTAATAGGGTATGTGTAAAGCCGTTCCTGATCCGTCTCTCGTGACAAGTCTACTTCAGTACAAAAGAAAACGGATCTAAAAGTTTACAATGAGTAACTTTTGTGTAGGCTTTGGACTCACAGCCTCTGATGTCCGGCATAGGGCATGAGGAGAAATTCAACTATCTGATCTGTCCGATTCTGTAGGATCAATTGTTTTATAGCTATATTCTTTGTTAGATGAGAATGGCTCGCTGTGTATTGTAGAAAGCTCTCTTAGATGACAGTGACACGAGCGACTTCACACCTGAGAAAGACATACTCCTATTCCATGAATTATTCGGTATAGTTTTGGTTTACATACAATTCAAAATAGCAAATGGACCAGACGACAAAACAAGATGCTTCTGCAAGTAAGTCATTGGACGTTAGGAGAGACCCAGGTAAATGGTAGGCAATCAGTAGGTCTCGATCGTGACGCCAAAAGTAACAAGACTTGGATACGTGCGATACGTGCAAAGTTGAAGGTGTTCGGTATCCATAGATTTCTTTCGCTCTTACTTAAATATCACAAGTACCGGTGGTGACTTCTTCCTGTGGTTTCAGGAGATAACCTGGTACACAGAGTTAGCTAAAATATCCCTGGATGAGATATTTGTGAACTGTCCGTTTTCCGTTCAAGTGCGTTGTCAAACCTTTACTGTTATTTGTGGATATACACGTACCTGTATACATGTAAAGTTCTTGTACCACCAGAATTTAATCCTGATTTTCCAGTCAGGTTGTCGAGGCGTACCTGTTGCGTGACGTCACTGGAGCTACAGGATAATCTGTCTCTGTATGATTTCAACGTGGGACATTTTAGTGACGTTCCACAGTGGATTGGCCCAGTGTGCACAGAGTCAGGAGCACTGAAAGTCAGATTGTTTGTGAGAAGGTATTCAGCAGGAATGAATTGAGCAGATAATTCAGATAAGGGTGCAACGTGCATAGAACGTGTTGCATCAAGGCTGTATATGTGCAAATTAGTTTGTAGCCAAAGTATTGTTTATTCTTATATGTATTCATGTATTCCATTCGTACACTACGTCCCAATAAATGACTGAAATTACTCTTTTTAAAAAATACATTCTTTAAATGAAACCATTTAGTTATGTTGTAATTTTGCTTATCCAGTTGTTTAAGAAAAAACAAACAAAAAAAACAACAACAAAAAAAAAAAACATCGGTATATGTGATGAAACTGTCAGCTTACCCATAGCTTGCATTTGAGAGTTGCTTATAATTCGGGTGAGATACGCGATAGTAAGAAAGGTTAAAAAGGTTACTTATATACCCCACGACTCCCCCCCCCCATACTTTGGGGTCTCCCTGTGGGACACACAACGCTCTGTCGTTAAGGAGTGTAATGCCCGGCAGTCACACACAATTCAGAAAATTTTGTGAAATTTATGGATGTATCGGGACTTTAGAAAACAACACATCCACAAAAAATGAGCATTGAACTGAATTCGTGGCTGTCACAAATGTCTACCATGCTGTCTTGTACAGACATAAAATAACCTGAGTGTGATCCGTTCTGTGCGTGCCTACTGATGCGCCTTAGAAATCTGATACTTGACTCTCTCTGTTGGAAGTGAAATGTTACGACAATACAGGGAATAACTCAAGACATTCGTGAATCCTTGTCATTGCACACGAAGAATGTTCTTTCGCATGCTTGTTCATTGTATGTATGCAGTGTATGTTGAGCTGTTAGGAACAATTGTTCAGTTATACTACGACAAGCATTCCTTTGTTTGTATATAGACTGTGTCTTCTTGTGGCAGAGCGGAACCATGCCGCCGAAGTGCTGCCGAAACTGTGATATTATGTCGAAGACATTAGACATGACACCCTCGGCAGTTACATTATAATAACAGCGAGCCGATCAATCCTGTTTCTCTGCTCGGAACTCACAGTGCAGAACGCCAAAGGAAGCAGCCACAAAGGCTATTTGGTGTGACCCCACCCTGAATCGATCCAACTAAAAAATTGGTGAGTAAGATGTAAAACCGAAGCATACATACATACATTTATACTTTCAGAAATGACCCTCTGGATACTTTGGCGGGAAATTCCAACTAAGTTCAATTATATGTACCGCGTCTGTGGAATGCCAGAGCGAAGGAAATGTTGTGACCAATCAGAGTATCCCTCTTAAATGTGTCCCGGAGAAATAAATGTTTATTGTCGGCAGATTTCACTGGTCAGACTGGATTACAATGTATATTTAAAGCCACAAATCCAGAAAGTATTGTATACCACACGTACAGTGTGATGCTTTCTATACTCATATACGCTAATGCATAATGTGAAGCATATAAATATTTTGTATTATATGTATATTGTTGAGGAAACCGCTTTAGTGGCCATTGCCTGTGGGGGATGCTCGTTAAATAAGTATTATATTAAATTACACTTAGGTCGACGTTTCCTTATCAGGATTTGTGGGGTCTTTTCAGCCGAGGATACGTAAGCCGACATCTATAGAGTCCTGTGCTTCAGATGTGTCATCCTTGATGCACGAGAGGCCAACCCTTTATGCTTTCAGACCAAGCGGACCAAGGTCACCACAGCTCCCAAATGCTGCTAATATTTCTCCTCCACAGGAGTTATCCCCTGTCCAGTACGGGTCATGTCTTCATATAGGCATGATCCGTAACTGTGTCGAATTATGCACAGTATCCAGTTGAGACAATTATTTTCAGGCAGCAAAGCCGTATTGTGAAGGTGCAGGTGATGAAACCGTTTCATTAAGAAATGAAATTAAACAAAAAAATACACACAGGCACCAGAGGGATTCGAACCCCCGACCTCCAGTTTATTAGACTGGCGATCTGTTTTCTTTCTCTTGAGAAATATTTTATTACCTTCAGTATACATGAAAAGGTTCAGACATTCTCTTACAAGTTTGCCCTGGGATTAAAAACATTTTTATCAAGTGGTGGGGCGTCCATTAATATCTTGCACACAGCTTTCCAGTGTCTTATGTGGTAAATTCACAGTTATTTCACCTTTAGCATCTAACTTGATGAAAGGGTTTTTGTTCAAGAAGTGTTTGTTAAACAAATCTTTACGTTTTCCCCAATACAAACTAGAAGAAAGTACATTTGTTTTTAATAAGGACGTAAATTAAGCCTTAACTGACCCTTGTTTTCGGTCACACACCGTTACATTTCTTGTTTTGTACATTACCAATCTGGTCAAACTACAGAGAATTTTTACAAAAACGAAGTTTACATTTTTCACCTTCCTGGTTATTCCGAATAGCAGCAACTCCTGGTGAGACTGGCGCTCTAACCAACTGAGTTATAGCGCCTTTGTTCGCTTTTTGTTCACACTTCTGCACCGTTATACTATCGTCTGTTTCAGATGTGTCATCCTTGCCAAAGAGGTCAACCCTTTATACTTTCAGACCAAACGGATGAAGGTCGCCACAGCTCCCAGATTCTACTAATATTTCTCCTCCACTCGAGGTATCCCCTGTCCAGTACCTGCCATGCCTCTATACAAGCATGATCCTGTAAGTGTGTCGATTTTTTTTTCCTTTGGCAGAAAAGGATTATTTATTCACTTTTCATAATGGATAGGGCCTACATATCACGGATGAGGATAAACATAATGATGTTACAAAGCAGTATTTTAAAAAAAACAATATCAGAGACAACGAGACAGCTTTGGTGTACGTTAATTCAGCATAACTACTTCAATACGTACACAAACTTGTTGTTGACAATTTTGCAGAACATATTGTTTTTGCACCAAGTGTTAATAAATGTTTGTCGGCTGAGTCGCGCGAAATCCACCTGAACATTGGTTTTTGTTATCCTACAACAATGGGATAATAAGATACCATGTAGTTGGCCTCCCTCTGTTTAATGAAATATCATGTCATTCCTGGCACACCACACACACAACAGTAAAACTGTTATTATATACAAACAGGTTTATCCTGGTTACTAATACTGTTACATAATTTGTAGATGAGTTCCTCTTCACTTGAAGCAGGCAAAAACGTGGCATACATCACAAAAACTCTGAGGAACTCATTAATGACATGCCAAATCATAGATGTATCTGTGTTTTCAGTATCTAGGCAAAATACACACGAATCATTGGTAGCTATATTTCGACGGAACAGCCTCTTTTTCACAGGTAAAATAACTTGAACTAATTTGAAAGCATAATTCACCAAATTATGGTTAAGAAATTCATGAAACACATTTTCCCATATCAGTTTCGATTCCAACATGTGGCGTTTAGCAACAGCTCTAGGGTGTTCGACTACATTGCCTTCTAACTGTCAATAAATAAACCTGCTAGTATAAGCACTCACAGGCAACGCCATGCCTGCGGTGTAAGATTCCCTCCAAGCATCAAGGGCGAACCGATAAAAATGGAGGTATATATTCAGAATGTGGAATATTTGATCTACCGAACTCGGGTTTGATATTGCGAAGAGATAGCCCAATCCAGTAAAATGCGTCCAATCCGCAGCACAGCCATACAACAATTTTGAAATGTGCTTAATTGCAAAAACCTTCGTTTTACAATCTGCGTTTTGAACATAGAGTCCACCCGCAGCCCATTGGTTATATACAACATTCCATTTTAAGGATTCGGGTTTATTATTCCAGAGAAATCTGAACACCACTCGACTGAATTCAGTAACACATTTACTTGGTAAACATACACACTGAGAGGTAACCTACAACACCGCTGGTGCCAGCGTTTTAATCAGTACAGATTTCCTCCGTGATGGCAGGTCCGTACTCTCCCGGAAAGATACATTCTTTTTAACTTTACTAAGGATGCTTTCCGAATTCATTTCCGCCTGGTTGTGGCCAAAATATACCCCAGAAATCTCGATATTCTTCAAGTGTGTCGAATTATGTGCTGTATCCAGTTCGGTCAACGACTTTCAGGCAGCCAAGCGAAATAAAGGCGTCGATATTGTGATGGTGCGGGTGGGGGAATCCTGCGAATGAGAAGTGAAATGTTGAAGAAGATAAATACAAACAGGCACCAGAGGGATTCGAACCCTCGACCTCCATTTTACTAGACTGGCGCTCTAACCAACTGAGCTATGGCGCCCTTATACGCAATCTGTATGACACTTATCCAGCATAATACTGTGGACTGCTTTCCCAAGTTGTGACCACAGGTGTTCCATTTGAGCCATCGACCAGGACATAAGACCATGAACCGGGTGAGCCAGTGCTGGAGTAGTCAGTAATCTTAATCATCACATCTTGGATTAAGATGAACCCTGTTCTGAAGTCAATTATGTGTATATTAGTGCATACTTTTGAGTGACTACATCTTACTGGGCGTTCTGTTATCGGCCAGCAGATAGAAAAATCACAGAAGTCATTAGAAGTAGATTGAATCCTGGCTGTGTTTTGCCAAATACTATGAGAAAATCAAGTGGCTTATTTATAACAGCTGTGGAGACACAGTATGTGGCTCACTGAGGACCATTTGTCTGACACATGGGTGAATATCTATAACTCTAAAGTGGGAAAGCTCGTCAGTAACTTGCCAGACCTGAGTGTTTTACCTCGTGCGTTCCGGTTTCTTCGTCTTATAAACTTATCTTCGACTGGTCAAAAGAGGCGCCTAAGGAAAACAACATGCAGTTGACATCTGACAATTGATGTGTGACCAATGAAAATTGATTTAGGACAATAGCATGCTCTTAACAGTATTTATCCCCGACGATACAAAGTGACTTACGACAATAAGACATAGTTAACATCTGACAATGATGGTTGTTACGGGACAATTCAGAGTGCTTTATGAGAACAAGATGGAGCTCTTGAAATCTGACAATAGAGCTAACAGTTACGGGACAATACAAAGTAAGTGAATGCAACAGCTGATATCTGAGTAAAGAAGAAATGCATTCCAGCACGGCGACTTCTAGCAGTGCTGTGTTATTCATGGCTTCGACATCGCTAATGGCCACAGGCCTACAGCAGCAAATGTTAAAAAGTTGTGACTTTTCAGTAAATTTTGTTCAGTTTATGTGCATCTTGAAAATTTAGAAAACTACACACTCGCAAAGATCTAGAAGTGAGTCAGGTCATGAGAGTACCCCTTTTAAATGTCCACCACAGGCATTTAAAAACAAGATATTTAATCACACGCTTGTACTCAAAGATTTTATAGGAGGACCTACATAAGGCTGATCTGTCGAATTATCCGCAGTATCTTGTTCCGTCAATGACTCTCAGGCATTGGAGTGAAAGAAGAGCTCTGATATTGCCAAGGTTCAGGCGAGGAAACCCTTTGAATGAGAAAGAAAAAATAAAGAAAATATAAAAACATGTAACATACAGATAACACATGAATTCGAACTCTCAGCTTCCAGTTTTCTAGTCTGGCGTTCTAACCAACTGAACTATGGCGCCTATTTGGCTTTCACTTTCACGCTTATCCAGAGTAATGCTGTCGTCTGCTTAAAGGTCTCTTTCAAGGTCATCTGAATCAATACAACTTAAACTGGATGAGCCCTGTTTTGAAGTCATTTATGTGTAGATTAGAGCATACTTTAAGTTGATAAAGATCTCTTTCAAGGTCATTCAATTGAGTTCCATTCAATGGGACAATTTCTTTATAAAATATTTTTGTATTATCAATTTACGTGACTCTTTAAATTCATCCAATAAATCAATCAACCTGTCATTATCATAATTTTTAAAATATCTGTCAAACTCGTTTTGACTACTGTTCCCAAGTTCGTTATGACCTTGGACTGACACGTTGCATTTAAAATAAAAAGGGCCCGCAAGTAATAACTTTGTCAAAACAAACATCATTATAAAAACAGGAGTGATCAGAAAAAGTGGTTGGTATGATATCAACCAACTGATATACCGATAAAAGATAGGGCACTATTGAGGAGTGCATATGAAATCTGTCTAAACGACATGCAACCTTACCCCTTGACCAAGAATAAGAAAGTTTGTCATTATTTACTTCACGAAATATATCACAAATACCAAATTCATTTTTAAGATATTCATGACATTAGCCCCATCGGTTCTCGAGTTGAGATTGCCCTCATTCTTATCTAAAATATTGTTTTCTACAAAATTAAAATCACCGCGTAAAATAATCAAATCGTTCCCATTAAGCAATGTGTCAAGACTAGCTATAAACTCTTTTCTTTCGGTAGGACCATTAGGCACATACACACACACTAAGTTAATAACAGTATTATTTAAATCAAGCCTGACTGATATAAGCCGACCCTGTGGACGGACATCTTATAAGGTTCCTTGCTCTGCAGTCAACTGAACAGCAAACAATAATGCCCACACCACGGCTTTGACTTGTGTCATCTGACCACATAGAATCTCCGAGGATATGTAAGCCCTTATCTTCATTATAGTTCTGAAAGTGTGTCTCTTGTCAAAATAAAACATCAGTATCGTTGTCAAATACAAATTGTTTCAGTTGAACCTGTCTGTTAACATCTCTGAGCCCATTTACACGCATTGTAGCAAATCTAACTGAACTTTGAACAGACATTGTGATAATAATAACTAGGACACCGTACACACCCATTGTTGAGCTGATTGGATGATACGCAATACAGTTTTTCAAGTCCTAATCGATATCCGGGTGACGTCTTCCGCGAGACGCTCTCCTTTTTTCATCTGTAACCCAGCAGCACAGTAGTTTGTTCCTGGAAGGGCCTTGGTGTCATCTCCTCACATCTGTCCACACTGGTACATTCTTTCCCTCTTCATCGTCTATGGCAGTCGATCCATTGTCGTTAAATTTAGATTTTTTCACACTCTTCTGTTCTCCAGAGCATGTCATATAGGTGCTTTTCACTCAACCAGGGTTTGTAGTCTTTCCCATAGATGTCTCCGGAAACCGCTGTTGTTAAAATTAGCTGTTTCGCTTTCTCCCACGATCATCGTTTCACCGGGGTCACGTGGACAATCATCTTTGATGAAACCCACAAAATCCCGTCCTGATTCCATTCCAATGTCATCAACCTCAATTTCGCTCTCATCTTCACTTTCAGAGTCACCCGAGTCGCTCGAATCATTCGTAACGTCAACATTGACGTCAGCGTCACTGACGTCATCGTCCATTACCTACGGTTGATTTGTCTCCATTACTTCGAACAACCGCGGCATAAGACCAAGCCCAAGCGCCGCATTCATCTACGAATATCGTAACCACAATTACGACAACTCTTAGGACAGTTCTTCCAAGGGGGAGTATCAGAGTGGAGGGAAAACCCATCACAGTTAGAACACCAGGTAGCCATACATTCAAACGCCCTGTGTCGTGCCTGGCCGCACTTACGGCACTCGTACACTTGTCCTGGGTATGTAAACATAACCACATCACCTGAGAAATCACACCTGAGAAGTTCGGCACATATCGTCGAGAATTGCATTTAAATCTATAGATGCGAATTCCCGTGCGCACATGCTTCAGAGCCTCATTCGGAAACGTGGGTCTTGTGATGTCCATACATATGCCATATGGTTTTAGCACTTCAACAGTAGTCTCATCGGGCATTTCATCTGGAACTCAATGCCCTGTTACATTAATGAAAGTCGAACAGGCAGGGGTTACTTTCCACCCCATCTCGATAAGCACAATTTTTTCCAAATTCAGCAAGCACCGTGTGCAGCCTTTTTAGAAACACGAATAAAAAATAATTTCCGACAACACGTGTTTTGAAAGCTCACCAAGTCCTTCTTAACGTCAATGACTTCAGCCAGGGCCGGGATAGACTGTGGGGGATGCTCGTTAAATAAGTATTATATTAAATTAGACTTAGGTCGACGTTTCCTTATCAGGATTTGTGGGGTCTTTTCAGCCGAGGATACGTAAGCCGACATCTATAGAGTCCTGTGCTTCAGATGTGTCATCCTTGATGCACGAGAGGCCAACCCTTTATGCTTTCAGACCAAGCGGACCAAGGTCACCACAGCTCCCAAATGCTGCTAATATTTCTCCTCCACAAGAGTTATCCCCTGTCCAGTACAGGTCATGTCTTGATTTACTCATGATCTGTAACTGTGTCGAATTATGCACAGTATCCAGTTGAGACAATTATTTTCAGGCAGCAAAGCCGTATTGTGAAGGTGCAGGTGATGAAACCGTTTCATTAAGAAATGAAATTTAAAAGAACAAAAAAAGCACACAGGCACCGGAGGGATTCGAACCCCCGACCTCCAGTTTACTAGACTGGCGATCTGTTTTCTTTCTCTTGAGAAATATTTTATTACCTTCAGTATACATGAAAAGGTAAAGACATTCTCTTACAAGTTTGCCCTGGGATTAAAAACATTTTTATCACAGTGGTGGGGCTTCCATTAATATCTTGCACACAGCTTTCCAGTGTCTAAAGTGGTAAATTTACAGTTATTTCACCTGAAGCATCTAACTGGATGAAAGGATTTTTGTTCAAGAAGTGCATGTTAAACAAATCTTTACGTTTTTCCCAATACAAACTAGAAGAAAGTACATTTGTTTTTAAACTTAAATAAAGTCTGAACTGACTCTAGTTTTCGGTCATACACCATTACATTTCTTGTTTTTACCAATCTGGTCAAACTACAGACAATTGCCTTTTCTCAAGTAGTGGAAAACATTCTCACTTCTGACCTTGATTTAGTTATCAAGGAAGTGATATCGGGGCAACATATGGTCGTGTGTGTGGAGAAGTGAAGGGGCGCACTTTTTCTTTCCTTATGGGGGGTTAAGGCATATCAGTCTTGTTCATTTACACGTTGGACGATGATTGTTGTTTTTTTCAGCGGCACAAAAGAGAGTTATGATAAATTTCACTAGTTCTGTTTCCACACGTCTTCTTCCTGTATAAAGATTGCTTGATCCCTGAAAAGCCTTTCGAGGAAAATCCCGTAATTAGCAGTGGTAGTTACATAGAACTTATATATATATATTATACTCGGACGAATTCAAAAGGGAACATGCAAACAGAGTTATTCTTTATTCTTATTTCATTAAAGAAAAAAAATTTTGCGTGGTCGACGGGGCCGAATGGCCGAGAACAAAGGGAGAATCCGAGGGGATGACGGTGTCGTCATCGGCAAACCTACGAGACTACGGGGAGACTACTGATGTGAGACCACGATTTCACATCCGTGGACAAACTCACCATATATATATATATATATATATATATATATATATACATAGCAGTATATATATATATACACATACATATATATATATATAATGTAACTTAGAATAACATGCATTGACTCTGCAGATTTATAAGTAAGGCTTTTTAGGCGCGTAAGATGTATATGCACTGTACATTGTAAAAGCCTATAGTAATACTTACTCTATCAAATGCTATAGGTAGTGTCATAATAAAAAGCCCTGTCATGATACCTTTATTGCAGCCTGTAATCTTCTATTTGAAGAAAGAGTTACCTTATTTATTGCCACCACAAACTACTTTTGACAGACTGATGTTATGTATAACAGATTTTGCCATTCCAACAGAATACTTCTGTGGCTGTAACAGGGCATTGTATTGTTCATAGAATACCGTTATATTAAAGTAAATAAGCCATTCCATATCGTCACTCTGAACAGATAATATTATGCTACATTTGAACATTAGCTTTTACAGTGTGCATTTCTTCTGTAGGGTTTTTTTCTGTCTTTTTTGCAGATTTATCCGAGCATGAGTGTCGTGTGAAACACACCTTCCTTGTAGGCTACATCAACTTCACTTTGCATGTGTTGTTCGTAATCCTCGCATCAGTCCTACGTAATGACAACGCGTGCGTCGGCCATTTCAAACCCACAACATTGCTTGATGACCCTGAGCTTCAGCTGTGTACAAACCACGGTCTGGTAAATACGCTTGACGCCTTGAGCTCATCATCATTACAGAGTTCAACACCCTGTGCGGATGACGTCAGAAAGTGCACTCCATTACGTCATTTTGATTGCCTTTTTGCCGTTATATGTATGTCTAAGTGTGACACAAAATCTACTTGTTGTGCAATGACTGGCCGATGGTGTAGTCGTCTCTTAAATCTTCTGAAGGGAAGTGAGTAAAATCGGCAGACACTACAGGTTATAACCTCGGCTAATTCCGACAGTGAATTCTCAGCTACTGTTACATTTGAGCACACATACACGTATTCACATATATTGTCTGATCTCATCTCTGCATTGTTTTTTTTCTTTCTCTTTCGTTCACCGTATATATGATATTTAGTGGTGAAGTGTTCGTTTCGAGCACCTGTAAAACAGTGCATATCGAAGGCAGTGTTCGTTAAAAAGTAACTAAGGTCTTATTCAGGCATCTGAGAAATATATCCTTTGTGCACAAAGGCAGCATGTTGAAGGCAGTGGCCATTAAATGGGTTTGTGACGTCATCATTGCTTAATTTGCATAGACGATTTTTGGATTTTTGCACATCCTTCGTTCCAAAGCCTTAATACACCCGCCAAGTGCTTATATCGACTGAACTATTGTGGGGCAAATCGAAGCGCTCGGAGACAGACATACCGGCAGAGATCGTTTCATTTGTAATTATAGATAATAGGGGATTACTGTGTACAGTGGTTCACAAATTCAGAGAATGGCTTTCTTCGAGTGCTATGGAGGTTTTCACAAAAGGAAAATCTGCAAAATCTTGACGTTTATTCTGATGCCTGTACCGGAACTTGGACGCCTTGGTGTCGGGACTGGTGTACGGACCCGTCGATGACAACATCCGCAAGGCAGTGCTGTCCTTCGCCATCATAGGTACGATTATCTTCCCGCTGGAAGTTATCAACGCAGCCTGGGAGCTATTCTTCGAAAGCTCCAAAATCAATGTGGATTCGTTTTCGGCCATCCGTCTGTGGTTCGCGGACTTACCACCGATGATACTGAACGTGCGAGTAGCGGCGTGTCGCGAGGAGTTGGTGACCAATTCCCAGCAGTTCAAATTCGGCGTAGTGAAGCCTGTGGCAGTACTACGGCTCATGATTTTAATGATTCATTCTTGCAGTAAGACCCAGTTTCGAGTAGTCAAGGACAGAACATGGCAGTCGTGTAGAAATGTAACGTGGAGAGCTTTAGTCGTGATCGGGGCCATTTTGATATTGGTGTGTTCGGTGCTGATATTTATTTTCGCCCTACACCACTTCGACGGACAACAGCTGGTCGCCAACGATGCCGCCCGCCATTTTAAAAATGTCGGCATATTCACCGACCTGAACCTCGTCTCTCCGGGAAACAACCTGGACGGTAACAAGCTGCTGAAAATTGTGGACATCGAAACTATGCGAAAGTCTGAAAGCGATCTGATCTTTAGGTTTAGAATGGAAGATGTCGCCAATCAGTCGAGACTTCTAATAGCAGATAACACGTCATTAACCTTACAAAACCGGAAATGCTACCGTTTGAATTCAACCAATAATGGTGTGGAAGTGAACAGCGAACTTGCTGTAAGCTCGTGTACCGATCTAGACACTTCCGGTTACAGCTACGACACCGTGTTCCTATTTCATTTCATGAAGCCGATTGTCGATTTCTTCTCCAGTTCCCAGATCTTTGGAGACATTTATTACAACGTAGAACGGAGATTCTCTAACGGGTCAGTTGATCTTCGGAGCACCGATAAAACTAGACCTGATGTACATTACTTCCGGTTCAAGGTTTCTACGGCCAAAAACACGAAGTTCATTTACGCTGAGTCATCTCTGATACCCATCCAGAAAGTGTGGAAAACTGGTTACTTCAGCTGTAATTCTACTGGAAGTTATAACCCAAATCATGACCAGTCTCTATCTATTGACAACAGTTATTTTTAGGATGGTGTAAACTGAAGAGAAGAAAAATGTCGGGTCAGATTGTACAGGAAATGAGAAAGTTAGTTGTTTACAGTCCCTAAAGTAGCTGATGTCTTTCCCGATTTTATTTTGGTTCAGAAACAACTCCCCAAAGATAGAAAAGCTAGCAATAATGTACCTTTCTCGGGGGCCGCCATACTGTGGCTTAGTCTATAGTAAGTTCGGTGGTTCATTGGCGACTGGAAGGGCAACCCCGGCAAATTAGTGGTCAGCGGCCAACTGAAGTTGAACATGAAGGTCATGGTGTGTTTGTATTTGTATTGGGTTGAGTGAACACTTACTCCCTTACAAAAATCGCAAACACTCACGAAAAGCTTGAAAGGAAACTATAGAAATTCCGATTTTTATTTTGGGAGTCAATCTTGATTGGTGCCATTTTCGTGTTATCGTTGAGCTCACATTCCTACGCCGATGTTTTCTGTATAAGTACATAAAAAACACATCACCTCAAACCTGATTGTAAACGTATTTAGTATGTAAAGTTCCGCCAAAAAATCACCCCGGAACAATTTATAAAACCTGGGTATAGTTGGATTCCCCTACATCTTTAACACTGAAAGTATATGTAGTACGAATACTTTAGGTAAATTCATATGCAAAACATGGCACAAGACACTTACACTTACCCATGTTTATACTGAGTACATTTTATACATGATGTAGATTTTATATTGGGTTTTGATGGACTCTATTCCTAGAGTTTTGTGATATATATCGTTAGCTCATCTGTGTCATCTGTGTATGCCTGTGCAATGTTAGAGTGACCTTTCCCAATGTGTTGTTTGTTAAGTGAAGATTTTGATAGAGGGAACGATATTCAGAGTAGATTTGCTCTGGAGATTGTGATTCTTGGTCGTAGTCGGATATTATCTCAAGACTCCTTTGAGACACTGCTAAATATAATTTGATGAAGGGTACATCAAAGGATGGCTGGTTATGAAATATATAATCCGCTTAGAATGATCAAATTTATCAAGTATATCAATATTTTAATGCTCTACGGATTATTAAAGTACCTGAAGTGGAGTAGTACTATAGTACTGAAGTAGTAGTGAAATATCTTTTGAACAAGCCGGTGATCTAACGGGTTTGTTTACTACACCTATCTCTAAGTAGATTGTATCTCTTAATATATGAAATCAAGAAAGATTGTTGGTAAATATATTTAGATATGATTCGTAATAAAATAGACAAGTCTGTCTGTGTCTTTGTGTTCCTTTCTTAACGGGTGCCTGTACCATAAGTCTCAGAGCAACACTGAGCGAGCCTGGAGAGTTTAATAGGGTATGTGTAAAGTCGTTCCTGATCCGTCTCTCGTGACAAGCCTACTTCAGTACAAAAGAAAACGGATCTAAATGTTTAGAATCAGTAACATATGTGTAGGCTTTGGACTCACAGCCTCTGATGTCCGGCATAGGGCATGAGGAGAAATTCAACTATCTGATTCTGTAGGATCAATTGTTTTATATCTATATTCTTTATTAGAGGAGAATGGCTCGCTGTATTGACTCTTAGATGACATCGACTTCACACCTGAGAAAGACATACTCATCTTCCATGAATTATTCAGTATAGTTTCGGTTTATATAGAATTCAAAATAGCAAATGGACCAGACGACAAAACAAGATGCTTCTGAAAGTAAGTCATTGGATTTTAGGAGAGACCCAGGTAAATGGTAGGCAATCAGTAGACCTCGATCGTGACGCCAAAGGTAACAAGACTTGGATTGGAACTCCTGACAATTTGTCAAGGGGTGAAAGCAAAAGGGTAACGACAGTACAAATTACATTTTTTGGTCAAGGAAGTCTGCGATACGTACAAAGTTGAAGGTGTCAGGTATCCATAGATTTCTTTCGCTCTTGCTCAAATATCACAAGTACCGGTGGTGACTTCTTCCTGTGGTTTCAGGAGATAACCTGGTACACAGAGTTAGCTAAAATATCCCTGGATGAGATATTTGTGAACTGTCCGTTTTCCGTTCAGATGCGTTGTCAAAATTTTACTGTTATTTGTGGATATACAGCACCTGTATACATGTATAGTTCTTGTACCACCAGAATTTAATCCTGATTTTCCAGTCAGGTTGTCGAGGCGTACCTGTTGCGTGACGTCACTGGAGCTACAGGATAATCTGTCTCTGTATGATTTCAACGTGGGACATTTTAGTGATGTTCCACAGTGGATTGGCCCAGTGTGCACAGAGTCAGGAGCACTGAAAGTCAGATTGGTTTGTGAGAAGGTATTCAGCAGGAATGAATTGAGCTGATAATTCAGATAAGGCTGCAACGTGCATAGAACGTGTTGTAACAAGGCTGTATATGTGCAAATTAGTGTGTAGCCAAAGTATTGTTTATTCTTATATGTATTCATGTATTCCATTCGTACACTACGTCCCAATAAATGACTAAAATTACTCTTTTTAAAAAATACATTCTTTAAATGAAACCATCTAGTAATGTTGTAATTTTGCTTAACCAGTTGTTGAAGAAAAAAAACATCGATACATGTGACGAGACTGTCAGCTTACCCATAGGTTGCATTTGAGAGTTGCATATAATTCGGGTGAGATACGCGATAGCAAGAAAGGTTAAAAAGTTACGATTACTTATATACCCTACGGCTCACCCTCACCGGCGGTTTTGCGTAGGTATAACACTTCGTGATTTTCCTGTGGGACACACAACGCTCTGTATTGAGGGAGAGTAATGCCTGGCAGTCACACAAAATTTGGAAAATTTTGTTATGTACAAAATTTTTGGTGTTATGTACAACAGATTTTGCCATTCCAACAGAATACTTCTGTGGCTGTAACAGGGCATTGTATTGTTCATAGAATACCGTTATATTAAAGTAAATAATCCATTCCATATCGTTACTCTAAACAGATAATATTATGCTACATTTGAACATTAGCTTTTACAGTGTGCATTTCTTCTGTAGGGTTTTTTTCTGTCTTTTTTGCAGATTTATCCGAGCATGAGTGTCGTGTGAAACACACCTTCCTTGTAGGCTACATCAACTTCACTTTGCATGTGTTGTTCGTAATCCTCGCATCAATCCTACGTAATGACAACGCGTGCGTCGGCCATTTCAAACCCACAACATTGCTTGATGACCCTGAGCTTCAGCTGTGTACAAACCACGGTCTGGTAAATACGCTTGACGCCTTGAACTCATCATCATTACAGAGTTCAACACCCTGTGTGCATGACGTCAGAAAGTGCACGTGATTGTCGGTTTGCCGCTATATGTATGTCTGTGTGTGACACAAAATCTGCTTGTTGTGCAATGATTGGCCGATGGTGTAGTCGTCTCTTAAACCTTCTAAAGGGAAGTGAGTAAAATAGGAGGACACTACAGGTTAATTCACCCGCCAAATGCTTATATCGACTGAAATACTGTGGGGCAAATCGAAGCACTCGGAGACAGACATACGGACAGAGAGCTGAGAGAGTTTGTATAGCGGCCTAACTCTATGTTTGGACCCAGTGAGAAGAGGTAATCTCCTTGTCTTGACAGGTATATAAAGTGTGATCAATCAAAAGCCGAAAGTGAAAGTGTATCGCGCTTAAACTAGAGCAGGTTTTTCATACAGTGTAACTGCCGATTTTAGCCAGTGTGGGATGAAACGGCTATCTCAATGTAACTATAAGTCGAAGGTGGCAGGTAGTACATTTATATTTATGGATTTATTTAACTGTGCATTCATTTATCTATATTATCTTGGTCAGATCTAAAGGTGGAGGAACAAAGGGGGAATCCGAGGGGAATCCCCTTGACGTCACGGTGTCGTCATCGGCAAACCTACGAGACTACGGGGAGACTACTGATGTGAGACCACGATCTCACATCAGTGGACTCACTCACCTGCGATATATATATATATATATATATATATATATATATATAATGTAACATGTGTTGAATCTGCAGATCTATAAATAAGGCTTTGTAGGCGTGTAAGATGTATATGCACTGTACATTGTAAAAGCCTATAGTAACACTTACTCTATCAAATGCTATAGGTAGTGCCATAATAAAAAGCCCTGTCATGACACGTTTGTTGCAGCCTGCAATCTTCTATTTGAAAAAAGAGTTACCTTATTTATTGCCTGATGACTGATGTTATGTATAACAGATTTTGCCATTCTAACAGAATACTTCTGTGGCTGTAACAGGGCATTGTATTGTTCATAGAATACCGTTATATTAAAGTATATAATCCATTCCAAACCGTCACTCTGAACAGATAATATTACGCTACATTTGAACATTAGCTTTTACAGTGTGCATTTATTTTATGCGGTTTTTTCTTTTTGTCTTTTTTGCAGATTTATCCGAGCATGAGTGTCGTGTGAAACACACCTTCCTTGCAGACTACATCAACTTCACTTTGCATGTGTTGTTCGTAATCCTCGCATCAGTCCTACGTAATGACAACGCGTGCGTCGGCCATTTCAAACCCACAACATTGCTTGATGACCCTGAGCTTCAGCTGTGTACAAACCACGGTCTGGTAAATACGCTTGACGCCTTGAGCTCATCATCATTACAGAGTTCAACACCCTGTGTGTATGACGTCACTCCATTACGTCATTGTGATTGTCTTTTTACCGCTATATGTATGTCTGTGTGTGACACAAAATCTGCTTGTTGTGCAATGACTGGCCGATGGTGTAGTCGTCTCTTAAACCTTCTGAAGGGAAGTGAGTAAAATCGGCGGACTCTACAGGTTATAACCTCGGCTAATTCCGACAGTGAATTCTCAGCTACTGTTACACTTGAGCACACATACACGTATTCGCATATATTGTCTGATCTTATCTCTGTATTGTTTTTTTCTTTCTCTTTCGTTCACCGTATATATGATATTAGTGGTGAAGTGTTCGTTTCGAGCACCTGTAAAACAGTGCATATCGAAGGCAGTGTTCGTTAAAAAGTAACTAAGGTCTTATTCAGGCATCTGAGAAATATATCCTTTGTGCACAAAGGCAGCATGTTGAAGACAGTGGCCATTAAATAGGTTTGTGACGTCATCATTGCTTAATTTGCATAGACGATTTTTGGATAGTCGACACTGCACATCCTTCGTTCCAAAGCCTTAATACACCCGCCAAGTGCTTATATCGACTGAACTACTGTGGGGCAAATCGAAGCGCTCGGAGACAGACATACCGGCAGAGATCGTTTCATTTGTAATTATAGATAATAGGGGATTACTGTGTACAGTGGTTCACAAATTCAGAGAATGGCTTTCTTCGAGTGCTATGGAGGTTTTCACAAAAGGAAAATCTGCAAAATCTTGATGTTTATTCTGATGCTGGGGTTGAACATGGTGGACGTCTTCGCTGATTGGTGCCTGTACCTGAACTTGGACGCCCATGTGTCGGGGCTGGTGTACGGACCCGTCGATGACAACATCCGCAAGGCAGTGCTGTCCTTCGCCATCTTAGGTACGATTATCTTCCCGCTGGAAGTTATCAACGCAGCCTGGGAGCTATTCTTCGAAAACTCCAAAATCAATGTGGATTTGTTTTCGGCCATCCGTCTGTGGTTCGCGGACTTACCACTGATGATACTGAACGTGCTAGTAGCGGCGTGTCGCGAGGAGTTGGTGACCAGTTTCCAGCAGTTGAAAGGCGGCGTAATGATAGCTGTGGCAGTACTACGGCTCATGATTTTAATGATTCGTTATTGCAGTAAGACCCAGTTTCGAGTAGTCAAGGACAGAACATGGCAGTCGTGTAGAAATGTAACGTGGAGAGCTTTAGTCGTGATCGGGGCCATTTTGACATTGGTGTGTTCGGTGCTGATATTTATTTTCGCCCTACACCACTTCGACGGACAACAGCTGGTCGCCAACGATGCCGCCCGCCATTTTAAAAATGTCGGCATATTCACCGACCTGAACTTCATCTCTCCGGGAAACAACCTGGACGGTAACAAGCTGCTGAAAATTGTGGACATCGAAACTATGCGAAAGTCTGAAAGCGATCTGATCTTTAGGTTTAGAATGGAAGATGTCGCCAATCAGTCGAGACTTCTAATAGCAGATAACACGTCATTAACCTTACAAAACCGGAAATGCTACCGTTTGAATTCAACCAATAATGGTGTGGAAGTGAACAGCGAACTTGCTGTAAGCTCGTGTACCGATCTAGACACTTCCGGTAACAGCTACGACACCGTGTTCCTATTTCATTTCATGAAGCCGATTGTCGATTTCTTCTCCAGTTCCCAGATCTTTGGAGACATTTATTACAACGTAGAACGGAGATTCTCTAACGGGTCAGTTGATCTTCGGAGCACCGATAAAACTAGACCTGATGTACATTACTTCCGGTTCAAGGTTTCTACGGCCAAAAACACGGAGTTCATTTACGCTGAGTCATCTGTGATACCCATCCAGAAAGTGTGGAAAACTGGTTACTTCAGCTGTAATTCTACTGGAAGTTATAACCCAAATCATGACCAGTCTCTATCTATTGACAACAGTTATTTTTAGGATGGTGTAAACTGAAGAAAAGAAAAATGTCGGGTCAAATTGTACAGGAAATGAGAAAGTTAGTTGTTTACAGTCCCTAGAGTAGCTGATGTCTTTCCCGATTTTATTTTGGTTCAGAAACAACTCCCCAAAGATAGAAAAGCTAGCAATAATGTACCTTTCTCGGGGGCCGCCATACTGTGACTTAGTCTATAGTAAGTTCGGTGGTTCATTGGGGACTGGAAGAGCAACCCCGGCAAATAAGGGCTCAGCGGCCAACTGAAGTTGAACATGAAGGTCATGGTGTGTTTGTATTTGTATTGGGTTGAGTGAACACTTACTCCCTTACAAAAATCGCAAACATTCACAAAGAGCGTGAAAGAAAACTATAGAAATCCCGATTTTTATTATGGGAGTCAATCTTGATTGGTGCCACCTCAAACCTGATTGTAAACGTATTTAGTATGTAAAGTTCCGCCAAAAAATCACCCCGGAACAATTTATAAAACCTGGGTATAGTTGGATTCCCCTACATCTTTAACACTGAAAGTATATGTAGTACGAATACTTTAGGTAAATTCATATGCAAAACATGGCACAAGACACTTACACTTACCCATGTTTATACTGAGTACATTTTATACATGATGTAGATTTTATATTGGGTTTTGATGGATTCTATTCCTAGAGTTTTGTGATATATATCGTTAGCTCATCTGTGTCATCTGTGTATGCCTGTGCAATGTTAGAGTGACCTTTCCCAATGTGTTGTTTGTTAAGTGAAGATTTTGATAGAGGGAACGATATTCAGAGTAGATTTGCTCTGGAGATTGTGATTCTTGGTCGTAGTCGGATATTATCTCAAGACTCCTTTGAGACACTGCTAAATATAATTTGATGAAGGGTACATCAAAGGATGGCTGGTTATGAAATATATAATCCGCTTAGAATGATCAAATTTATCAAGTATATCAATATTTTAATGCTCTACGGATTATTAAAGTACCTGAAGTGGAGTAGTACTATAGTACTGAAGTAGTAGTGAAATATCTTTTGAACAAGCCGGTGATCTAACGGGTTTGTTTACTACACCTATCTCTAAGTAGATTGTATCTCTTAATATATGAAATCAAGAAAGATTGTTGGTAAATATATTTAGATATGATTCGTAATAAAATAGACAAGTCTGTCTGTGTCTTCCGTTCGAGTTGTCTTTGTGTTCCTTTCTTAACGGGTGCCTGTACCATAAGTCTCAGAGCAACACTGAGCGAGCCTGGAGAGTTTAATAGGGTATGTGTAAAGTCGTTCCTGATCCGTCTCTCGTGACAAGCCTACTCAGGACAAAAGAAAACGGATCTAAATGTTTAGAATCAGTAACATATGTGTAGGCTTTGGACTCACAGCCTCTGATGTCCGGCATAGGGCATGAGGAGAAATTCAACTATCTGATTCTGTAGGATCAATTGTTTTATATCTATATTCTTTATTAGAGGAGAATGGCTCGCTGTATTGACTCTTAGATGACATCGACTTCACACCTGAGAAAGACATACTCATCTTCCATGAATTATTCAGTATAGTTTCGGTTTATATAAAATTCAAAATAGCAAATGGACCAGACGACAAAACAAGATGCTTCTGAAAGTAAGTCATTGGATTTTAGGAGAGACCCAGGTAAATGGTAGGCAATCAGTAGACCTCGATCGTGACGCCAAAGGTAACAAGACTTGGATTGGAACTCCTGACAATTTGTCAAGGGGTGAAAGCAAAAGGGTAACGACAGTACAAATTACATTTTTTGGTCAAGGAAGTCTGCGATACGTACAAAGTTGAAGGTGTCAGGTATCCATAGATTTCTTTCGCTCTTGCTCAAATATCACAAGTACCGGTGGTGACTTCTTCCTGTGGTTTCAGGAGATAACCTGGTACACAGAGTTAGCTAAAATATCCCTGGATGAGATATTTGTGAACTGTCCGTTTTCCGTTCAGATGCGTTGTCAAAATTTTACTGTTATTTGTGGATATACAGCACCTGTATACATGTATAGTTCTTGTACCACCAGAATTTAATCCTGATTTTCCAGTCAGGTTGTCGAGGCGTACCTGTTGCGTCACGTCACTGGAGCTACAGGATAATCTGTCTCTGTATGATTTCAACGTGGGACATTTTAGTGATGTTCCACAGTGGATTGGCCCAGTGTGCACATAGTCAGGAGAACTGAAAGTCAGATTGCTGTGTGAGAAGGTATTCAGTAGGAATGAATTGAGCTGATAATTCAGATAAGGGTGCAACGTGCATAGAACGTGTTGTAACAAGGCTATATATGTGCAAATTAGTTTGTAGCCAAAGTATTGTTTATTCTTTTATGTATTCATGTATTCCATTCGTACTCTACGTACCAATAAATGACTGAAATTACTCTTTTTAAAAAATACATTCTTTAAATGAAACCATCTAGTAATGTTGTAATTTTGCTTAACCTTTTGTTTAAGAAAAGGAAAAAAAGAAACATCGGTATATGTGATGAAACTGTTACTTTACCCGTAGGTTGCATTTGAGAGTTGCTTATAATTCGGGTGAGATACGCGATAGCAAAAAGTTACGATTACTTATATACCCCACGACTCACCCCGCCACCGGCGGTTTTGCGTAGGTATAACACTTCGGGGTCTTCCTGTGTGGCACACACAACGCTCTGTATTTAAGGAGCGTAGTGCTTGGCAGTTACACACAATTCAGAAAATTTTGTGAAATTTATGGGTGTCTCGGGACTTTGAAAACTACACACCCACAAAAAATGAGAATTGAACTGAATTCGTGGCTGTCACAAATGTCTACCATGTTGTCTTGCACATACATAAATTAGCCTGTAGTGCGATCCGTTCTGTGCGTGCCTACTGATGCACATTAGAAATCTGATATTTGACTTACTCTGTTGGAAGTGAAATGTTACGACAATACAGGGAATAACTCAGGACATTTGTGAATCCTTGTCATTCAACACGAAGAATGTTTTTTCACATGATTGTCCATTGTATGTATGCATGATTGTTGAGCTGTTAGGAACAATTGTTCAGTTATACTACGACAAGCATTCCTTTGTTTGTATATAGACTGTGTCTTCTTGTGGCAGAGCGAAACCATGCCGCCGAAGTGCTGCCGAAACTGTGATATTATGTCGATAACAGCGGACGTGACACCCTATGCAGTAACATTATAATAACAGCGAGCCGATCAGTCCTGTTTCTCTGCTCGGAACTCACAGTGCAGAACGCCAAAGGAAGCAGCCACAAAGGCTATTTGGTGTGACCCCACCCTGAATCGATCCAACTAAAAAATTGGTGAGTAAGATGTAAAACCGAAACATACATACATACATTTATACTTTCAGAAATGACCCTCTGGCTACTTTGGCGGGAAATTCCAACTAAGTTCAATTATATGTACGGCGTCTGTGGAATGCCAGAGCGAAGGAAATGTTGTGACCAATCAGAGTATCCCTCTTAAATGTGTCCCGGAGAAATAAGCAAGTGAGCAACCAACTGAGCTATGGCGCCCTGGTGCAACTTTTTATCACACTTATCCAGCATATATATATATATATATATATATATATATATATATATATATCAAAGACTTCATACAGACATGATCTGTAACTGTGTCGAATTATGCACAGTATCCAGTTGAGACAATTATTTTCAGGCAGCGAAGCCGTATTGTGAAGGTGCAGGTGAGGAAATCGTTTCATTGAGAAAGGAAATTTAAAAGAAAAAAAAAAACAAAAAAACGACACACAAGTACCGGAGAGATTCGAACCCTCTACCTCTAGTTTACTAGACTGTTATCTTCAGTATAATGAAAAGGTAAAGACATTTTTCTTACAAGTTTGCCCTCGGATTTAAAATATTTTTATCACAGTGTTAAGGCTTCTATAAATATCTTGCACACAGCTTTCCAGTGTCTTATGTGGTAAATTTACAGTTATTTCACCTGTAGCATCTAACTGGATGAAAGGATTTTTGTTCAAGAAGTGCATGTTAAACAAATCTTTACGTTTTTCCCAATAGAAATTAGAAGAAAGTACATTTGTTTTTAATAAGGACTTGAATAAAGCCTTAAATGACCCTTGTTTATCCGTCATACACCATCACATTTCTTGTTTTGTACATAGCCAATCTGGTCAAACTACAGACAATTTTTACAAAGACGAAGTTTACATGTTTCTCCTTCCTGGTTATTCCCAACAGCAGCAGCTCCTGGTGAGACTGGCGCTCTAACCAACTGAGCTATGGCGCCTTTGTTCGCTTTTTGTTCACACTTCTGCACCGTTATACTATCGTCTATTTCAGATGTGTCATCCTTGCCAAAGAGGCCAACCCTTTATGCTTTCAGACCAAACGGACCACGTTCACCACAGCTCCCAAATGCTGCTATTATTTCTCCTCCATGTAAGTTATCCCCTGTCCAGTACCAGCCATGCCTCTATATAAGCATAATCCTGTAAGTGTGCCGATTTGTTTGACAGAAAAGGATTATTTATTCACTTTTCACCATGGATAGGGCCTACTTATACAGGATGAGGATAAACATAATGATGTTACAAAGCAGTGTTTCAAAGATAACAATATCAGAGACAACGAGACTGCTTTGGTGTACGTTAATTCAGCATAACTACTTCGATGCGTACACAAACTTGTTGTTGACAATTTTTGCAGAACATATTGTTTTTGCACCAAGTGTTAATAAATGTTGGTCGGCTGAGTCGCGCGAAATCAACCTGAACCTTTGTTTTTGTTATCCCACAACAATGGGATAATAAGATACCATGTAGTTGGCCTCCCTCTGTTTAATGAAATACCATGTCATTCCTGGCACACCACACACACAACAGTAAAACTGTTATTATATACAAACAGGTTTATCCTGGTTACTAATACTGTTACATAATTTGTAGATGAGTTCCTCTTCACTTGAAGCAGGCAAAAACGTGGCATACATCACAAAAACTCTGAGGAACTCATTAATGACATGCCAAATCATAGATGTATCTGTGTTTCAGTATCTTGGCAAAATACACACGAGTCATTGGTAGCTATATTTCGACGGAACAGCCTCTTTTTCACAGCTAAAATAACTTGAACTAATTTGAAAGCATAATTCACCAAATTATGGTTAAGAAATTCATGAAACACATTTTCCCATATCAGAGTGCATTCCAACATAGTGCGTTTAGCAACAGCTGTAGGTGTTCGACTACATTGCCTTCTAACTGTCAATAAATAAACCTGCTAGTATAAGCAATCACAGGCAACGCCATGCCTACGGTGTAGGATTCCCTCCAAGCATCAAGGGCGAACCGATAAAAATGGAGGTATATATTCAGAATGTGGAATATTTGATCTACCGAACTCGGGTTTGACACTGCGAAGAGACAGAACAATCCAGTAAAATGCGTCCAATCCGCAGCACAGCCATACAACAATTTTGAAATGTGCTTAATTGCAAAAACCTTCGTTTTACAATCTGCGTTTTGAACATAGAGTCCACCCGCAGCCCATTGTTTATATACAACATTCCATTTTAAGGATTCGGGTTTATTATTCCAGAGAAATCTGAACACCACTCGATTGAATTCAGTAACATATTTACTTGGTAAACATACACACTAAGCGGTAACCTACAACACCGCTGGTGCCAGCGTTTTAATCAGTACAGATTTCCTCCGTGATGGCAAGTCTGTACTTTCCCGGAAAGAAACATTCTTTTTAACTTTACTAAGGATGCGTTCCGAATTCATATCCGCCTGGTTGTGGCCAAAATATACCCCAGAAATCTCGATATTCTTCAAGTGTGTCGAATTATGTGCTGTATCCAGTTTCAGGCAGCGAAGCGAAATAAAGGCGTCGATATTGTGATGGTGCGGATGGGGAAATCCTGCGAATGAGAAGTGAAATTTTTAAGAAAATGAATAGACACAGGCACCAGAGGGATTCGAACCCTCGACCTCCAGTTTACTAGACTGGCGCTCTAACCAACTGAGCTATGGCGCCCTTATATACATATGTATGACACTTATCTAGCATAATACTGTGGACTGCTTTCCCAAGTTGTGACCACAGGTGTTCCATGTTAACCATCGACCAAGGCGTAAGACCATGAACAGGTCAGCCAGTGCACGTTTAGGCAATAGTCTTAATCAATACATCTTTAACTGGATGAGCCCTGTTTTGAAGTCATTTATGTGTATATTAGTGCATACTTTAAGTTGATAAATGCCTCTTTCAAGGTCATTTAATTGAGTTCGTTTCAACGTGGCAACTTATAACTTTATAATATTTTTGTATTATCAATTTACATGATTCTTTAAACTCATCCCATGAATCAATCAACCTGTCATTATCATAATTGTTAAAATATCTGTCAAGCTCATTTTGAATACTGTTCACCAAGTTCGTTATGACCTAGGACTGACGCATTGCATTTCCAATAAAAAGGGCCCCAAGTAATAACTTTGTCCAAAAAAAATCATTATAAAAACAGGAGTGATAAGAAAAGTGGTTGGTATGATATCCGCCGATAAAAGATAGGGCACTATTGAAGAGTGCATATGAAATCTGTTTAAACGACATGCAACTTTACCCCTTGACCAAGAATAACAAAGTGTTTGAGAGGATTTACTTCACGAAATATATCACATATACCAAATTCATTTTTAAGATATTCATGTCATTAGCACCATCGGTTCTCGAGTTGAGATTGCCCACATTCTTATCTAAAATATTGTTTTCTACAAAATTAAAATCAACACGTAAAATAATCAAATCATTTCCATTCAGCAATGTGTCAAGACTAGCTATAAACTCTTTTCTTTCGGTAGGACCATTAGGCACATACACACACACTAAGTTAATAACAGTATTATTTAAATCAAGCCTAACTGATATAAGCCGACCCTTTGGACGGACATCTTATAAGGTTCCTTGCTCTGCAGTCAACTGAACAGCAAACAATAATGCCCATACCACGGCTTTGACTTGTGTCATATGACCACATAGAATCTCCAGAGATATGTAAGCCCTTATCTTCATTATAGTTCTGAAAGTTTGTCTTGTAAAAATAAAACATCAATATCGTTGTCAAATACAAATTGTTTCAGTTGGATCTGTCTGTTAACATCTCTGAGCCCATTTACACGCATTGTAGCAAATGTAACTGAACTTTGAACAGACATTGTGATGATAATAACTATGACACCGTACACACCCATTGTTGAGCTGATTGGATGATACGCAACACAGTTTGTCAAGTCCTAATCGATATCCGGGTGACGTCTTCCGCGAGACGCTCTCCTTTTTTCATCTGTAACCCAGCAGCACAGTAGTTGTTCCTGGAAGGGCCTTGGTGTCATCTCCTCACATCTGTCCATACTGGTAAATTCTTTTCCCTCTTCATCGTCTATGGCAGTCGATCCATTGTCGTCAAATTTGGCCTTTTTTACACTCTTCTGTTCTCCAGAGCATGTCATATAGGTGCTTTCTACCACACTCCGATCAACCACGGAGGGTTTGTCTTCTTTCCCATAGATGTCTCCGGAAACCGCTGTTGTTAAAATTAGCTGTTTCGCTTTCTCCCACGATCATCGTTTCACCGGGGTCACGTGAACAATCATCTATGATATCACCCACAAAATCCCGTCCTGATTCCATTCCAATGTCACCAACCTCAGTTTCGCTCTCATCTTCACTTTCAGAGTCATCAAGTCGCTCGAATCATTCGTGACGTCAAAAATGACGTCAGCGTCACCGACGTCATCGTCCATTACCGACGGTTGCCGGGTTGATTTGTCTCCATTACTTCGAACAACCGCGGCATAAGACCAAGCCCAAGCGCCGCATTCATCTACGACGTGAATATCGTAACCACAATTACGACAACTCTTAGGACAGTTCTTCCCAGGGTGAGGATCAGAGTGGGGGGAAAGCCCATCACAGTTAGAAGCCAGGTAGCTATACATTCAAACGCCCTATGCCGTGCCTGGCCGCACTTACGGCACTCGTACATTTGTGGTATGTAAACACAACCACATCACCTGAAAAGTTAATAAAGTTCGGCACATATCGTAGAGAATGGCATCTTAACTTATAGATGCGAATTCCCGTGCGCATATGATTCACAGCCTCATTTCAAACGTGGGCCTTGTTGTGTCCATACATATGCCATATGGTTTTAGCCCTTCAACAATAGTCTCATCGGGCATTTCGATAAGCACAATTTTTTCCAAATTCAGCAAGCACCGTGTGCAGCCTTTTTAGAAACACGAATAAAAAATAATTTCCGAAAACACGTCTTTTGAAAGCTCACGAAGTCCTTCTTAACGTCAATGACTCCAGCCAGAGCCGAGATAGACACCCTCTGTACAGTGTTGGAGAAGGCTGTACTGCCCGCACAAGAAAGAGCTACAGATAATGTCCGTGCAGGCCTGCTTCCAGAGTTGAACATTGTGCAAAATCTCAGGGCTTACGCCCAAAGATCACCAACTAAACTTCTCCTCTCCTTCCTCTATACTTTAGTAATAAAACTACATCAAAATCTGAGCAAAAACACCCACGTAACGTCCAGATTACTCGGATTTACACGCAGATAAATTCCAAGACTTATCTACGCTCTCACCATAACCGGAAGTCTCCCGTGGCTCCCAAATGTTGCTAATATGTCTGTGCAGGTGAAGAAACTGTTTTATTAAGAAATAAAATCTGAAAGAAAAGAACAACATACACGCGAAACAGGGATTAGAAACCTCGACTTCCTATTTACTACAGTGGCGGTCTAAGCAACTGAGCTATGGTGCCTTTACAGCGTGTTTCTTCACACTTCTCCAACGTTATAATGTCGTCTGCTTTCCCCAGCTGTCACCACACGTGTTCCATTTCAGCCATGAATAATCTAAATCAACACAGCTTAAACTGGAAGAGTCCGGGTTTTGAAGTCGGTTCTGTGTATATTAGTGCAGACGGTCATCTTTAATCAACAAATCTTATCGGATCTTCAGTTATTGGTCACAAGATACAAAACAGCAGCCCTCCTTTAAAATGTGGCGAAAGACATAGAGCTACAGAGGAAAAGCTAACGAAATTAGGCGGTGACTTAGCTGCTTAGCCATGGATGGTTGTATAAAGATTACGGTAAGAAGCAAGGGTTACCGTTAAATAAAAAATGACTGCTTTCAATAAAGCAATGATATGAGCCACATTTCAAGCCATAGCTTTTCCACCACAACTCCTGAATGCCGCTAATATTTCTGCTCCAGGCGAGGTATCTCGTTTCCAGTAGCAGCCATGTTTCTCTATCGGCATGACCTGAAACTGTGTCGAATTATGTGCAGTATCGAGTTCAGTCAAGGATTTTCAGGCAGCGAAGCGAAAGAAAAGCGTCGATATTGTGAAGGTACAGGTGAGGAAACCGTTTTATTGAGAAATAAAATTTGAAAGAAAAGAACGACACGCAGGCACCAGAGGGACTCCAACCCTACACTTCCAGTTTACTAGACTGGCGCTCTAACCAACTGAGCTATGGCGCTTTTGTGCACCTCTGTTTTACACTTCTCCACCGTTATAATGCCCTCTGCTTTCCGCAGTTATCACCACAGGAGTTCCATTTCTGCTATAGAACAAGCCGTATGACTGGGTGAACCTTTGCATTCTTAAGTAATAATCTTAATTAACACAGCTTAAATTGGATGAGTCCAGCTTTTGAAATCGGTTCAGTGTATATTAGTGCAGGCGTCACCTTTAATCAACAAATCTTATCGGGTCTTCAGTTATTCGTCACAAAATACAGAAGTGCAGCTCTGCTTTTAAAATGGAGTGAAAGACAAAGAGCTTCATAGTGAAAACTATCGAAATTAGGCGGTGACTTAGCCACTTAGGTAAGGGTCATTGTATAAAGATAACTGAAAGAAGCAAGGGTTATCGTCAAATAAAAACGACTGGTTCCAATAAAGCAATGTTTTGCACCGGATTTTAAGCTATAGTTTATCGCCACAACTCCAAAATGCTGCTAATATTTCTTCTCCAGGCGAGGTATCTCGTTCCCAGTACCAGCCATGTCTCTATATAGGCTTGATCTGTAGCTGTGTCGCATTATGTGCAGTATCGGGTTCAGTCAAGGATTTTGAGGCAGCGAAGTGAAATAAGGGTTTTGGCTCAGTACACGGAAGGGTGATGACGTGCTTTCTGTGGCTGATGGCTTTGAGTGACAACAACAACAACAGGTTGTTTCTGCTAAAGTTTGAGCTGAAATACGTGGATTTTTTGTTGATTTGGACTGTCGGTGTGTGCAGTACTCAGGTCTGCTGCTGAAGCAATACAGGTATGTCGAAACCGGTTTCGTTTTTCGCCTGTAAACAGGCCTGCTAGAGCTCTGTCTGTGGCCATCACAATAAAGAACAGTCCCAGTTTTTCTACGCCTGTCCAGAGAGACGTTATTGCGGCACTGGCTGAGGTGATTAATATAAGGGTTGACTTGGTCAGTTTTCAGAAAAATTATTTGAAGAAGATGTTTTATCGGCGTGTGTCCAACCAGTGGACTAATACTGAAGGAGATTTTTGTAATTCCTCTGTTGATTTAAATCTGACCGCACACTGGGCGCCAGACGAAATGTCTGATGACACTATAGCCGAGGCGTTAAAGCCCTATAGGCAGTGTTTAGGTGTAACGAAGCCGAAGTTTGCAGATAGTGAACTCTCACATGTGCCTACAGGCATACGTATACAACGTTTTAAGTGTCATAGAGTTGGTACCTTCCCAATTTCATTAACTTTAGTGGTGACGTCATAATGTTTAGGTCCTGGTCAGGCCCATGAATACAGGAAATGTGGACAAAAATGTCACAAGGCAGCTGAATGTAGAGCTAAATGGTGTGAGAACTATAATGGTTTCTCTCCACATGAGAACCCTCGTTGGGAGAGCGACTGTGACGATTTGTGTCGGTTATGTGGTTGGGCTCAACATACCGTACGTGAACGCTGTACGCGCTCCGGCTCTTACGCTGCTCGGGTGAAGGGCAGCGCCGCGGGGAGAGTTACCACGGCAGAAGAGGAGGGCACCTCTCGTGACATGTACGATGACGACACTGACGCTGACGTTGACGTCGAAAAGGCATCAGTGGATAGTACCGGCGACGAAGGCGAGGTGACCTGCGCGGAAGAATGTGAAATAGCCAGTGAGAATCCAAATCCGGTCTAAACAATGTCTGCCGTGGTGGAACCACCTGCCTTGGGTGAGAGTTCGAATCCAACTCTGGAGGAGGAAAACGTGATGGAAGTGCAGGACGAGATATACAATGTACGTTCGCCTGAACGTGTGAAACAGAAGAGGGCTAGAATGGAGGGAAGCGATGGAGATGGCGCCAGTGTGGGTGAGAACCTTGTGATGACAGCGGACTCTGTCCTTGAGCACATGTCCCTGGACGAGATGTCCCCGTCATCATCCCAGAACTGCTCCATGATGTTAGTGGATTACAGAAAGAAAAAATCCATGGCCTCACGGGGTCGAAGGCGTTTAAGCAGGGATTAAAGTTAAAGAGCTAGGGCAGATTTGTTTATATTTTACAAAAAATAATGGGTATATACAGTCTTCTATTTCTTTTGTTCCTAATGTTTGTTCCTGATACAATTCGATTCGGCTCTCTAAATACCAGTGGCTTACATGATGCTAATAAGCAGGCTCGGGTTAAGAACTTTGTGTTTGAGAACAATACTGACGTTCTGTTTTTACAAGAATTTCACGAATTACACCGAAACAAAGACTCTGAGTATCCCTGGTGATGCGATGTGGGCGTACGACCCAAACACAAGTTGTTGGGTGGGAATTGCAATACGGTATACGTTAGATTGCGTGATACGGAAATTAAGTAGATGCCCTTACGGTCGGTACATAACTATGATTGTTGAAATTAACAGCACTGCGTTAAATCTTTTATGTGTGTATGCCCCTAATGGTGCTAAGGATATGAACTAGTTTATAGAGAATTTGAACGCATTTATGTCTGGCAGTGAACTCATTTTCCTGGGAGGTGATTTTAATTTTGTTGAAAATAACATGTTGGATAAGTGTGATGGAAATGTGAATGCTAGAAATGATGGTTTCGATGAGATGACTATTTTAAAAAGGGATTATGCAATATGTATGTGATACATACAGGAAGTTATACCCTCAACAAAAAATCTATCCGTGGAGTAGAGAGCATGTGGCCGGTAGACTTGATCGAACCCGATTTTACACACCTATCTATATTCAAGAGCAATGGGAAGTGCGGATATGTTGAATGTGAACGAGCGGGTGTGCGGTGAATTACTACCACCGGCCTCTCTCACGGCAATCTGGGCAAGTCATGAGTAGAATCAGCTTAAAAGAAACAAAACCAACTCACTGAAAATACCTTGCTGTTAAATACAGGTTTATTGATAGAAAGAAAAGAGAAGGAAAGAAGGGAACAGGTAGAAAGAATGCTCAATCTCCACATGCCAGTTTGAGTGACCTAATCTGTGGTGAGGGCCCTGCGTGCTGTGGATATCCGAATTAACCTAAGTACATAGGATAGTAGTTGGTATAAAGGCTGCTATGGAAGTGCAGTTGTTAACTCTTCAGATGCCCAGGGAGAAAAGATCGGAGTTTTAAACGCGTGTAAAAATATTGCAACAAAACAAACTTGAGAAAAGATGCATCACTTATAAAGTGAAAAACGACACAGTGAGCAAAGCACATGGTTATCCCTATACTCACAGATAAAGTATAACCAGGAAAAGGATGATTGGACTTAACAACTGATTGGCATTTACTTTGTACTGGTAAACAACTGCGACAACAGCAAATTGCAAACAGCCGAATTATACATGGCTGAACTGCAACGTCGCAAAACAACGGACCCGCGTCACCCGGAACAAAAGCGGTACAAACAATTAGCATCAGCAACATTGGCCAGAGTTGCAAAACATATACGCCATTATACCAAGATTACAACCAAGAGATGGCTGCAGAGTACTAGTTGTCCCTGCATAGACAATTTAAATAGCGTATGTCAGCAGCGCCTCGTCCAATCATGCACATAGTAAGTACTTATAGAATATATACAATTGAGGATATTCACTACACACAACATAACAAACATGTATACCAGGGACATGCTATTGTATAATGATGTGGAACTCAAACCCTCAAAGAAACAACAACATGCATTTACACGGGAAGAATATCTATAAATGCCATGTCTTACATGTGAATGACAAATCCCTAACAATATGTGATCAGTGAAGGCAAATGCAATGAATTTATGTCTCGTCTGAAGTGTGTGAGTACGTATAAACAACTGGGCACATATGGAACATGGCTAATACATATAACACTAGCGTGGACAAATAAATGTTGTGAATATGAAATAATCTGAATATATATTCACCAATCACAGTGTTAAAACAGTGTGCATGACTAGAGCTATCATATATATCATCTAAGGCAGTTTGGCCACATGAGATCAACATGTTCACAATTCAGTAGAGAAATTGGTAATGAAATTGAGTCCAATTTCAACAAGACAAAGCTAAAAATCATTACAAAGTAATCAAGCATTTATATGTGAAAGACAAAATAATAAACTTTCGATGTGATGATATAGACATTTGACAGCTGCTTGTTTAGAGTCAATGAGGGCAGCCATTTTGTCATGTGACCCAAACAACTCAGAGACAGGCTCTGAGCCAGGCCCTGTCCACAGTCCTAGAGTTAATGACTGTCAGATGTGGGATGTAAAATTTCCTTTGACCCATGCCTGAACTAAAGGTTAGCCTATAGGCCTATATAACCACATGTAGCTGCACACAAAGACCTCATGGTTTTGCAATCAACTTCTGAAAGCACATTATGGGCTACAGATTGCTTTACAACTGCAGTACATGTAAACTTCCACAAATAAGACCAGGAGACCCGCTATGAAGTAACAGAGTAATACTCACTGTTTTTCTAACAAATGTCCGAGTGAAAAGAATCCTAAACTGAGTCGGTTAAGTGAACATCACTTCACAGTTATAAATAACTGCTGGGGCATTCCTTTACAAAAGAGATTTGGAGCAAAGGTGAGATTATATATGTACCCACTGTTTGCACGCAAAAACAATACATGTGTAGTGATACCACATGGCTCAAGCTCTTTAACGAATAACATAAATTCTATCTTCCAGTCATACTAACATTGTGAGGCCTCCAGGGCTAGCTCTTACCTAATACAGAGGATAGTGGTTGGTATAAAGGCTGCTGTGGAAGTGCACTTGTTAACTCTTCGGATGCCCAGAGAGAAAAGCGGCAGACTTTTGTTTCTAAACCCCCAGGAAACCAGCCGGGTAGGGCAATAAATCTTATCCACCCTCTCTCAGGGTGGGGTGGGAGCAAGGAATGTCCACCAGCACAAAATTTATGGCCTTAGTGAACGTCCAGCCACTCCCACACACTGTCCCCACTGAGGGGTGCAGTGGCCAGAGTAGGTACTGGGATTTACACAGGTATCCTATTCCGATCATTCATGTCCTATTATCGATATATGCTGTAATGTCATTGCATGAGGACCATTTTATTGGAAATGTAATGTATCTGTTCTTCAGGACGAAGACCTAGAGGTCAAAATCAAGGGTACTTATGAAACAATTTTTTGAGTGTAATTCAATTATTGATGTCAACTTGATTGACAAATGGGAGCATTTTAAACATGAATGTAAAAACACTACACGCACACACCGTATTGTTGGTGCAGCCAGTCAAAAGGGGCAGTTGGTTCAGTTAGAGAAGGAGCTGGCTGATTTGAAGGGCAACCCTGTTAGTAATTGTGACAGGATTGAGAGTGACGAAAAGACAATCAGCAGTTATTAGAGCCAAATCGGTGTTTTTTGACCAAGGCGAGAAACCAGTTAGACACTTTATTAGGAGAAAAGTGTACAGGGCAAGGAAAAAAAAATGATTAAATGTGTTGAGTGTCACACAAATGAATCCATCGTTCACAAATGTCAGAAGGATATTAGCCGTTGTATATGTTCATATTATAAGGATCTTTATGGAAAAGAAATAACTGATGAGGTTTGTCAAGATGACTTTTTGTCCAACTTACCAGAATTGCCAGATAATAGTAGACATATGTGTGGGGCCCTGTTAATGGAAAGTAGATTGTTTTTTGCTGTCAAGAATATGCGTAAAGATCGCTCCCCTGGTAATGATGATCTGTCGGCCGAATTTTATGTTCAATTTTGGCACATATTTGGCAAAATGCATACCAGTGTTGTTAATTCTTGCGGGTTCTTTAAGTTCATCTCACCGATCAGGCCTAATGACTCTACTTTCTAAGGACCTTAATGATTCAGAAAACATTATGAACCGGAGGCCAATTTGTTTGCTGATTGTTCATTACAAGATTATATCGAAAGCGTTATGTAACGGCCTTAAGAAAGTCAGTGATTCCATAGTTATGAAGGACCAAACTTGCGGTATTCCCGGTAGAAGCATTTTCGACAATTTAAACCTCCTACGCAGCACGCACGATTATGCACAACAGAAAGACTTGAAAGCGTGCTTCATTAACCTTGACCAACAGAAGGCCTTCAACAGGTTGTTTCAACTGATCGCTTTTATTCAAGCGTCTGAAGAAGTATAATTTTGGTCCTGACTTTTGTGACTGGGTTAAACTTCTATACACTGATATTAATAGAAGTGTGATTGTAAATCGTCATGTGTTAGAAGCATTTAGCTTACCCCTTGGGGTCCGCCAGGACTGTGCCCTTTCTCCACTTTTGTATGTACTGACTTTAGAACCTTTAAAGGCAGCAGTTAGAGAAAGTACTGTCATTAAACGAGGACCGATTCCTGGAACAGGTAAACAGGCCAACGTATCGGCACCGACGATTCTACTGTAATTGTGTCCGAGGAGAGTTCAGTTCCACATGTTGTGAATGTTGCTAAAATGTATGGCAAAGCGTCTGGCGCTAAACTAAATCTATCTAAGAGTGTCGCCTTGCCTGTTGGTAAGTGGGACAACTCCGCTGTACCTGATTCTGGAATTAGGACTGTGGGGAACACGAAGATTTGGGGTGTATATTTTGGTGAGAACCTGGCTTAATTGAATTCAGAACGCATCCTTGGTAAAGTCAAAAAGAGTGTATCTTTCCGGGAGAGTACAGACTTGCCATCACGGAGGAAACCTGTGCTGATTAAACCGGTGACACTAGCGGTGTTGTGGTTTACCGCTCAGTGTGTATGTTTACCAAGTAAATGTGTTACTGAATTCACTCGAGTGGTGTTCAGATTTCTCTGGAATATTAAACCCGAATCCTTAAAAATGGAATGTTGTATATAAACAATGTGCTGCAGGTGGACTCAATGTTCAAAATGCAGATTGTAAAACGAAGGTTTTTGCAATTAGGCACATTTTAAAATCGTTGTATGGCTGTAATACGGATTGGACGTGTAAACCCCAGTACCAACTCTGGCCACTGTACACCCCTGTGGGGACAGTGTGTGGGAGTGGCTGGATGTTCACTAAGGCCATAAATTTTGCGCTGGTGGACACTCCTTGCTCCCACCCCACCCAGAGAGAAGGGGGATGAGATTTATTGCCCTACCGGTCCGGTTTCCTGAGGGGTTAGAGACAAAGGTCTGCCTCTTTCTCCCTGGGCATCCGAAGAGTTAAGAAGTGCACTTCCACAGCAGCCTTTATTCCAACCACTATCCTCTGCATTTAGGTAAGAACTAGCCCTGGAGGCCTCAGAATGTTAGTATGACTGGAAGATAGATTTTATGTTATTTGTTGAAAAGCTTGAGCCATGTGGGATCACTATATGTGCATTTTGAGTATTTGTGTGCAACAAGTGGGTACATATATAAATATATCTCCCCTTTGCTCCAAATCTCTTGTGTACATGAATGCCCTAGCAGTTATTTATACTGTTCAAGTGATGCTCACTTAACCGACTCAGTTTAGGATTCTTTGCACTTGGACATTTGTTAGAAAAACAGAGAGTATTACTCTGTCACTCCATAGGTGGTCTCCTGATATTATTTGTGGAAGTTTACATGTACTGCAGTTATAAAGCAATCTGTAGCCCTTAGTGTGCTTTCGGAAATTAGTTGCAAAACCAAGAGGTCTTTGTGTGCAGCTACATGTGGTCATATAGGCCTATAATCTAACCTTTAGTTCAGGCATGGGTCAAAGGGGTAATTTTCCGTTCCACATCTGGCAGTAATTAATTCTAGGACTGTGAACAGGGCCTGGCTCAGAGCCTGTCTCTGAGTTGTTTGGGTCACATGACAAAATGGCTGCCCCCATTGAGTGTAAACAAACAGCTGTCAAATGTCTACATTATCACATTGAAAGTTTATTATTTTGCCTTTACATATTAATACCCTGATTTATCATTGGCAGTAATGCGGATAAATTCTTGATTACTTTGTAATGATTTTTAGCCTTGATTTGATGAAATTGGTCTCGTTCAATTTCTCTAAGTTGTTAGCATGTTGATCCCATGTGGCCAAGCTGCCTTAGATGATATATATGACAGCTCTAGTCATGCACACAGTTCAAATACTGTGATAGGTGAATATATATTCAGATTATTTCATATTCACAACATTATTTGTCCACGCTAGTCTTATATGTATTAGCCAGGTCCCACATGTGCCCATTTGTTTATACATACTCACACATTTAAGACGAGACATGGATTCATTGCATTTGCCTTCACAGATCACATACTGTTAGGGATTTGTTTGTCATTCACATGTAGCACATGACTTTTATAGACATTCTCCTCGTGTAAATGCATGTGGTTTCTTTGAGGGTTTAAGTTCCACATTAATATACAATAGCATGTCCCTGGTATACATGTTTGTTATGTTGTGTGTAGTGACTATCCTGAATTGTATATATTCTATAAGTATATGTATGTACTTACTATGTGCATGATTGGACGAGGCGCTGTTGACATATGCTACCTAAATTGTCTATGCAGGGACAAATAGTACTGTGCAACCATCTCTTGGTTGTAATCTTGGTATAATAGCATATATGTTTTGCAACACTGGCCAATGTTGCTGATGCTAATTGTTTATACCGCTTTTGTTCCGGGTGACGCGGGCCCGTTGTTTTGCGACGTTGCAGTTCAGTAATTCGGCTGTTTGCAAGTTGGTGTTGTCGCAGTTGTTTACCAGTACAAAGCATATGTCGGTCAGTTGTTAAGTCCAATCATCCTTTGCCTGGTTATACTCTATTTGTGAGTATAGGGATAACCATGTGCATTGCTCACTGTGTTATTTTCCACTTATGTTATTTGATTTTGTAAGTGATGCATCTCTTCTGAAGTTTGTTTTGTTGTAATATTTTTACACGCGTTTAAAACCGGGCGCTCTTTCTCCCTGGGCATCCGAAGAGTTAAGAAGTGCACTTCCACAGCAGCCTTTATTCCAACCACTATCCTCTGCATTTAGGTTGACTCGGATGTCCACAGCACGCAAGACCCTTACCACAGTTTAGGTCACTCAAACTGGCGTGTGGAGATTGAGCATTCTTTCTACCTGTTCCATTCCTTCTCTTTCCTTTCTATCAATAAACCTGTATTTGACTGCAAGGTATTTTCAGTGTGTTGGTTTTGTTTCTTTCAAGCTGATTCTACAAAGGATTTGTTAGCGCACACACTTGCCCAGATTACCGTGAGACAGTCCGGTGGTAGTAATTCACCGTACACACAAGTCTTACAGACGCACTTTGCAATTTATTGGATTGGGCTATCTCTTCACAGAATCAAACCCGAGTTCGGTAGATCAAATATTCCACATTCTGAATTTTTCACCCCAGTCATGGCGTTGCCTGTGAGTGCTTATACTAGCAGGTTTATTTATTGGCAGTTAGCAAGCAATGTGGTGGAACTCCAAACGCCATATGTTGGAATGCACGCTGATATGGGAAAATGTGTTTCATAAATATCTTGACCATAATTTGGTGAATTTTGCTTTCAAATTAGTTCTAGTTATTTTACCTGTGGAAGAAAGGCTGTTCCGTCGAAATATAGCTACTAATGACTCGTGTGTATTTTGCCAAGATACTGAAAACACAGATACATCTGTTATTGGAATGTCCTATGATTTGGCATGTCATTAATGAGTTCCTCAGAACTTTTATGTATGCCACGTTTTTACCTGCTTTAAATGAAGAGGAACTCATCTACAAATTATGTAACAGTATTAGTAAGCAGGTTAAATCTGTTTGTATATAATAACAGTTTTACTGTTGGGTGTGTGGTGTGCCAGGAATGACGTGGTATTTCATTAAACAGAGGGACGCCAACTACATGGTATCTTATTATCCCATTGTTGTGGGATAACAAAAACAAAGGTTCAGGTGGATTTCGCGCGACTCAGCCGACCAACATTTATTAACACTTGGTGCAAAAACAATATGTTTTGCAAAATTGTTAACAACAAGTTTGTGTACGTATTGAAGTAGTTAAGCTGAATTAACGTACACCAAAGCAATCTCATTGTCTGTGATATTGTTATCTTTGAAACACTGCTTTGCAACATCATTATGCTTATCCTCATCGCTGTATATGTATCGATGTTGAAAAGTGAATAAATAATCCTTTTCTACCAGAAAAACAAGAAAAGCGTCGATATTGTGAAAGTGCAGGTGGGGAAACAGTTTTATTGAGAAATAAAATTTAAAATCGAAAAAGGAGACACACAGGCACCAGAGGGATTCGAACCCTCGACCTCCAGTTTACTAGACTGGCGCTCTAACCAACTGAGCTATGGCGCCGCTGTACACTTTTACTTCACACTTCTTCAACATCATAATGTCGTCTGCTTCCCCCAGTTGTCACCACACGTGTTCCATTTCAGCCATGAATAATCTTAATTAACGCAGCTCAAATTGGATGATTCCAGGTTTTGAAATCGGTTCTGTGTTTATTAGTGCAGGCTGTCACCTTTAATCAACAAATCTTATCAGGTCTTCAGTTATTGGTCACAAAATACAGAAGTGCAGCTCTGCTTTTAAAATGGAGTGAAAGACAAAGAGCTTCATAGTGAAAACTATCGAAATTAGGCGGTGACTTAGCCACTTAGGCAAGGGTCATTGTATAAAGATAACTGAAAGAAGCAAGGGTTATCGTCAAATAAAAACTACTGTTGTCAATAAAGCGATGTTTTGCACCGGATTTTAAGCTATAGGTTTTTCACCACAACTCCCAAATGCTGATAATATTTCTGCTCCAGGCGAGGTATCTCGTTCCCAGTACCAGCCATATCCCTATATAGGCATGATCTGTAACTGTTTCCACATTATGTGCGGTATCGAGTTTAGTCAAGGATTTTCAGGCAGCGGAGAGAAAGAAAATCGTCGATATCGTGAAAGGAAACCGTTTTATTGAGAAATAAAATTTAAAATCAAATTAGGACACACAGGCACCAGAGGGATTCGAACCCTCGACCTCCAGTTTACTAGACTGGCGCTCTAACCAACTGAGCTATGGCGCCGCTGTGCACTTTTACGTCACACTTCAACATCATAATGTCGTCTGCTTCCCCCAGTTGTCGCCACACGTGTTCCATTTCAGACATGAATAATCTTCAACAACGCAGCTTAAATTGGATGAGTCCAGCTTTTGAAATCGGTTCTGTGTTTATTAGTGCAGGCTGTCACCTTTAATCAACAAATCTTATCGGGTCTCAAGTTATTGGTCACAAGATACAGAAATGCAGCTCTGGTTTTAAAATCTGGTGAAAGACGGAGAGGTACAGAGTGACAGTTAATGAAATTAGGCTGGTGACATAGCCTCTTAGGCACGGGTCGTTGTATAAAGATAACTGAAAGAAGCAAGGGTTATCGTCAAATAAAAACGACTGGTTTCAATAAAGCTACGTTTTGTGCCGCATTTTAAGCTATAGTTTTTTTACCAGAACTCCAAAATGCTGGTAATATTTCTGTTCCAGGCGAGGTATTTCGTTTCCAGTAGGAGCCATGTCTCTACATAGGTATGATCTGTAACTGTGTCGAGTTATACGCAGTATCGAGTTCAGTCAAGGGTTTTCAGGCAACGAGGCGAAAGGAGACCGTATTGTGAAAGTTCAGGTGAGGAAACCGTTCTTTCGAGAAACAAAATTTAAAGGAAAAAGAATGAGATCCAGGCACCAGAGGGATTCGAACCCTCGACCTCCAGTTTACTAGACTGGCGCTCTAACCAACTGAGCTATGGCGCCTTTACTCTTAAGGGTATTACACTTATCCGGCATAGTACTATCGGTTGCTTTCTCCGGTTGTTACCATGGGTGTTTCATTTTAGCCATCGACCAAGGCGTAAGACCACGAACCGGGTCAGCCAGTGGAGGTTTAGCCAATAATCTTAATCAATACATCTTTAACTGGATGAGCCCTGTTTTGAAGTCAGTTATGTGTATATTAGTGCATACTTTGTGTCACCACATTTTATTGCATGTTCTGTTATCACAGAAGTCATTCGATTAGCTCGACTCCTGACTGTATTTTGCAATATACTACGAAGAAGTCATGCAGCCACTGTGTAAAATCTGTGGGGACACAGTATGTTGCGCATTGAGGACCATTTGTCTACCACATGTGTGCAACTCTCAAGTGGGAAAGTTCATCAGGAACTTGCTAGAGGTAAGTGTTTTACCTCGTGCGTTCCGGTTTCTTCTTCTTATAAAACTTATCTTCGACAGGTCAAAAGAAAATGTTTGTACTAGGGTAATGCAAGACTTCTTAGGAATACAACATGTAGTCGACATCTGACAATTGATGTATGGCCAATGAAATTATGGGACAATTCAGAGTGCTTTATGAGAACAAGATGGAGCTCTTGAAATCTGGCATTAACAACTAACAGTTACGGGACAATACAAAGTGAGTCTGTGTAACAGGTGATATCTAAGAAAAGCAGATATGGTGACTTACGACAATGGTATGCAATTCATGACTTCGACATCGCCACGCTAATCGCCATAGGCCTACAGCAACAACTATTAAAACGTTGTGACTACTCATGTACCCTGGTCGCTCTCCCCACCTCATACACTGTTGACGTTGCGTGCTTATAACATTTCGGGGCGTAGTTGTGAGACAACGCTCCTGTCCATGTATTTATAGACGATAACTATCCACAGTTACACACAATTCAGCGAATTTTGTGCACTTTATGTGCATCTCGAAAATTTGGGAAACTACACATCCACAAAGATCTAGCCTGTCTGTGTTTTGCTAAGATTAACCAAATGCTTAGTATTTTTATCACTTTCATGAGTTTATCGAGCTTTCGATCTTAGAATTGCCCCATTACTTTTTTCTCGTTTATAGACACTCAAACTATGTTCTGACTAAAAAATACGATCATGATTATAATTATCGATAACACTTGCTGTTTGATGCTCACTCTCTAATTCCCTTTGTATCTTATTGATGTTGCAGTAGCGCTCTATACTCCTTTCTACACCAACTTCTGAGCCAAACTCTTCAGTTTGTATTTGAGATTATCCCACTATGAACAAATATGGTTCTTATATAAGCGACATGTTAACTGCTAATTTATGCATCGTCTCGCCTTGGTTCAAAATTCATCATCTTCCAGTAACATATAGTTAAAATAATATAGGCTAGGACCAATTTCAACCGGTGAAAAATCACACTTCATATAGAGTACAGAATGACAACTAAATTACGTATTATTCACATTTCCAGATTTACAAATGACAACTATTTCCTTGGAGAGTAACATGTGATCTATGTTGCTCTGACGCAATGCATTTTCTACAGTTCTGTGCCACGTAACATGACTCTTCCGGGGTTTTGTTTCACGCCAAATATCAACGAGATTATGCCTTGACATCAACTCTTGTAATTTCCATCTGGACTTATCATTTTCCAGGTGTTCAGATGCCCTATCTAATGATTGGAAAACTACATTGCAATCCCCAACGAATATATTAGCATTCCCTGTAAAAAATGTATCCACTTCGTTAAAATAGTCATATCGCTCTATTATACTATTAGGAGCGTAAACATTTACAATATCTATCACTTTGTCTTCCATCTCCTAAGTCAACTGAATTAATAGTTCCTCATTAGCAGATGTTACATCCATAACATTGTCTATAAGGGATTTGGCGATAATAATGGCAACCCCCCTTTTGTGACGACTTTGCCTCCAATTAACCGTTCTATTTTACTTACGAGTTCATCGTCAGACTGAGTTTCTTGCTGGCAAATTATATCTCCATTCAGCCACTTGTACTGGGGCTCGAAGTTATCTCCAGTTCGTAAGCCATTACAGTTGAATGGCGCAATGAGCGTCATTAGGAGAAGGAAAGTTATTTTACTGCGCTCCATTTTTCGGTTTGTTGTAAGGCACTATTGGTCTTGCACGAGGTAATTTCGGCACGGGTTTATTCTTACGTCGCCTTGCATTTGTAGACGATTGTAACGAAGTCTCAGAACACTGCGAGCAAACCAAGGTGCGCTCGTTCTTACTTTTGCCTTCCGTCATTTCTCCTATAGCTGAAGCAGCCCCCCACAGTGGTTTCGCCGTCGATATTCCGGCCAACTGATTTTCCATTCTGTGGATTTCCTATTCCGTGCACTCACACATTTCGGGTCCTCTTGTTCGTCTGGCCACCCGTCTGTTTGCTGGCTTCCATCGGTCGATTTGAACTCGAGCTAATTTCACATTCCTCTGCTGTGCCATTGTTCGGGATACTGTCGAGCATGTTCGGGTCTTCCCTCCTTTTCCCTTTGCACGCTTTCATTATGACCTACAATACTTGTCACTTGGCTTCAGGTCGGCTGTCGGATGGCCCACTGACTGAAGGCTTTCCGTTTCTGCACACACGCAATATTTCAGACGACAGCGCTCAAAAGGTTCGTGTCACAGCTACAGTCCTTTGAACCGCAAACTTCACACAATGGGCAATAGCACTTGCTCCCATATTGGTGACACCTCATACATCTGTCCGCGTGGCATGCACGGGATACATGCCCTTGCTCTCCGCACCGGGCATTGATGAAATATATGGCCCTCTGTCAAACACAACGAACACACCTTCTTTTGATTATCGTGAACAACTCTGAAATAATCCACATTGTCTCCAACAGAGGACTTCAAAACGTAAGTTAGAGATTTCACATTCTGAGGAAACTTAACTGTAAACATGTCCAATCACCTCGGCTGTCGACACGGACTCCCCAGCTGGCGCTCTAACCAACTGAGCTATGGAATCCCTGTGCATTTTTCTCCAGACGTATTCAGCATAATATTATTATGTATTAACACTGCTTAAATTGGAGGAGTCCAGCTTTTGAAGTCGGTTCTGTGTACCTCAGTGCAGACGGTCATCATTAATCAACAAATCTTACCTGGACTTCAGTTATCAGACACTAGATACAGAAGTGCAGCTCTCCTTTTTAAATGGTGTGAAAGACGAACAGCTACAGAGTGAAAGCTAACGAAATTATGCGGTGACTTAGCTGCTTAGGCAGGGATCGTTGTATAAAGAATACGGAAAGAAGCAATTTTTACCGTTAAATGCCAAACGACTAGTTTCATTAAAGGTATGTTTCGAGTTGCAAGTTAAACTATGGTTTTTCACGACATCTCCCAATTGCTGCTAATATTTCTCCTCCATGCGAGTTATCCCCTCACAAATTGAGACCCGCCATGCATGTTTCATGTCTCTCCGCCAAATGCATTAAAGAAAACTTTAAGGTCAGTGCCAAAGATTTTAAATATGGTACTTGTTACTGCGTCACTTGGTGTTCAGCACGGAGGGGTTAGATCAAGGAAACAGGACAGATCAGCCCGGTGTCAGTATAATGTGACTAGATGAGGTGTCTTGTCTAGTGTCTCTGGCATGGTGTTTCAGAGGAGGCATCACCTTGACGACATGGATTCACTCTGGTGCAAGAAGACACACTATAAATACATTTTAAGGACTCCTCCTCGACATATGACTGAAAAATTGTTGAGTACGACGTAAACGCCAAGCATACATTCATATATGGAGTGCCAGAGCAAAGGAGATGTGACCAAGCAGAGTGTCCCTCTTAAATGTGTACCGGAAAATTGAATGAATGAATGAATGATTATGGCTTAACGCCACATCGGCAATATCTCAGCCATATCGTGGCGACCGGAAAATTGAACAAAATATTTAAATAAAGGCTTGTGTTCAGAGATTTCGTAAGATGACCTAGTTATGGCTGAGCTTAAATTCGGTCCAATCATCTGCAGTATCCAGTTCAGTCAATTATATATTTCTGTAGCGAAGTAATGTGAATGAGAACTGTTCATATTGCGAAGGTGCAGTTGTGGAAGTCTTTTCACGGAGAAATAAAATTAAAAGCAAATAAATAAAAACAAGTAGGCACCAGAGGGATTCGAACCCTCGACCTCCAGTTTACTAGACTGGCGCTCTAACCAACTGAGCTATGGCGCCTTTCTACATATTTTTATAACGCTGAGCCGGGATAATACTGTCGTCAGCTGTCTCCAGTTCTCACCTCCGCTATTCCAACGACCAAACCGTCATACCACGGATCTGTCCAACAAGAGGAGTTTTATCATTAATCAATACAACTTGAAATCAGGGAGCTCAGCCTTTTAAATTAGTTATGTTTGGATTAGTGCATACGATAACCTGTAATCACCTAATTTTATCGGTTCTTCAGTTTTGGTCCGTCAGGTAGGAAAATCACAAGTAAAGATTAGAGAAGCTATTCGATTTGTTCGCGCCCTGCCCTTAACACCATGAAAGATATATTTATTTATTTGATTGGTGTTTTAAGTCACAATAAAGAATATTTCACTTAAACGACGGCGGCCAGCATTATGGCGGGAGGAAACCGAGCAGGGCCCGGGAGAAACCCACGACAATCCGCAGATTGCTGGCGGACCTTCCCACGTACCGGACAGGAAGGCAATATACGCTGACTTGGACCGCAGTGGTGAAACGCACAGTGTCTTAACGCCCCCCCTCCCCCCGCGGTCAAGGAGCTCCCCTCCATCATGAAGGAATCAGTGGGCTTATTCATACAAGCCGTGGGGAAGTTTGGGCAGTTTATAGCCCGTTGAGGACCATTTGTCTTCCATTTATATGGTGTGTTTCTCTGAAACTCTCAAGTCGGAAAGTTCATCAGCTACTTTCCGGAGGTAGGTGGCTTACTTCGTGATTTCCGGTTTTCAGCTTTCCTAAAACTTGCCGTCGTCTTGTAATGAGGAAATTTCTGTATTGGGTTAATACAAGGTTAGCTAGGAAAAACAACATGCGGGAGTCTGGCAGACCTTCCCACATACGGCCGGAGAGGAAGCCATTATGAGCTGGGCTTAAACTCATAGGGCCTACACATCGCATTGCTGATAGACATCCAGGTGATTGTGCGTCTATCCTCTTTGTGCTTTTCTATTCCATTGTCTGTAAACACGGCGCACATCATTCATTTGAATGGAGACGCTAGTAACCCCGGCCAACCAAGTCTCACAAAGGCTGTTTATAGTCACGAAGACTGCACTCTTAAGGTATGAACACGCCGAACAAAGAAGCTATTAGGGGGTCACAGGTATCTGGGTTATGCATTTCCAGCCCATGAATTGATCCGCTGAATACAAAGACCTACGTAGTGAGAGGTGACACCTGGACAGGCTTGGAATACATTCGCGTTGACACATGTGAGACTCCAGATGTAGCCTTCTCCATGTAAGTAGCCTGTGGTGTTCAGGGCACCGGGATTTAGCAAACTGGATGTATTTCTCTACCTTAGAATGTATGTATTGCACTGACGTTTGTATTAAAGCTGTACTTCAGAGGATTTTAATGGACGTGATGGCATAATGTCTTCCAAAATGCATGCAATTCAGACTGATTAATGCATTCTATATCTAAATTAGATACTCCGCATCTATGACGACTCTCTGTATTGGACTGGTGCCGTTATAGATACTGGTTCTTTCCCTCGAAATCACCGTAGATATTTCTCAACATTGCTGCCTCGCCGGGAGTTCAGGCCGTAACTTGTCCCTCGAGTAGTTTGGTCGTCTCATCAAACAGATTTATGCGTAAAAGGTTGCCTCTTAAGGGAAATGACAAGATAAATAAATGTGCTAAGTCAGACATGGAGTTTAATGAATCAGTACCATTTGCATAATGAATTCAACTTTCCCACGTGCATATACATGGGTGCTTTCTAACTCTGTTTTGTATGTTTTATCACGTAAGGTCGCCGTCGTTTAAGTGAAATATTCTTGAGTGCAAGGCGTAAAACACCAATCAAAATAGTCAAATAAACAGATGTTGACACATAATGTTACAAAATGGTGGAATGCACTACTGTTCTTTCCTTCCTTCCACATTCTCGGAATACAGACACCAAATAATGAGATTTGAGGGGTTCCGGCGCCATTTTACAGACATTTCATCAGTGTGTAGTAGAATCGATGGCACATAACCTACCAGTTCATTACCACGACAACGGACTAAACCGAGAGTAATTATCTCCAAACGACTTCGATGGATGCTTCGTGAATGGGTTAACATCTTTATGTATTCAAACGTTTGGAAACGTAGCTTTTGAGGAACAAGACCCGTGTGTGCGCGTATTCCCAGTGCTTTTCTGAAGGTAAAAAATTCTGAGCCCATGAGCTCATGTAAAATCAGATTTTTACGCGCACGTCATAAATAAATACATTTAAATTGTGCCTTTGGCAAACATACAAACGTCAAAATGTCTTGTTTCAAGTGTTGCGGGGGACTCCACAGAACGAAGCCATGTAAGTGTGGCATGTTTTTTCTCATGCTGGCCGGCGTGATACAGCCGGCGTCATAGCCGACTGGTGCTTGTATCTCAACTTAAAGGGTTTGCAGACAGGCCTGGTGTATGGACCCGTGCCTAACGACATCCTTTGAACGGTGTTGGCCTTTGTCGTCTTAGGCACGGTGATATTTCCGCTGGAAGTTATCAACTCCGGACTGAAAACCTTCTTTGATAAAACAGTTGTCAACGTGGATTTGTTTTCTGCCATCGGTTTGTGGTTTGCGGACCTGCCGCTGACGATTCTGAATTCCCGAATAGCGGCGTGTCGCGAGGAACTTGTTACCGATTTCCAGTTGTTCAAAGGCGGCGTCGTCATGGCCGGAGCAGCCATACGGTTCTTAATTTTAATGATCCGCTACTGTAGCAACAAGCATTCTGACGAAGACAGGAGGTCCTCTGGCAACGTGACTTGGCGAATACTGGTCACCGTTGGCGTCATTTTGACGTCTGTGGGCTCCGTGTTGACATTTATTTTCGCCGTGTTTCATTTCGAAGGACAACAGTTGGTGGCCAACAACGCCTCACGCCACTTCCACAACGTCGGAATCTTTGCCGACCAGAACTTCGTCTCTTCACAGAACAATCCAGCTGGGTCCCATTGGCTGAAAATCACCGATATTGAAACCGTGAGAACGTCTACCAAAGATCTGGTTTTCAGGTATAGAATAGAAGACGTTGCGAATCAGCAGCGACTTCTCACTACAGATAACACACTGTCATCAGCCCTGGAAAATAGGATGTGCTACAGGCTGAATTCAACCAATGGTCTCTCTGTGAGCAGCGAACTTCCTGTAAGCTCGTGCACCGATCTAGACACTGCCGGTAACAGTTACGACACAGTCTTCCGGTTCCGTTTTATGAAACCGACTGACGATTTCTTTTCCAGTTCCCAAATTTTCGGAGATATTGACTACAACGCAGAGAGGCAATTCTCCAGTGGGTCAGTGGACAGCGAACCTGTCGGGGTGTCCAGCCCCGTGCGCTACTTTCGGTACCAGGCAACTTTCGATAACAGTACAGAGGTTATTTCTGCCGAATCTTCTTTGATTCCTATCCAGGACGCCTGGAAAACTTACTTCAACTGTGAATCAAGGGGAAGTTTTAGTCCAATTGGAGATGTCTCTGTTGCCATTGACAACAGTTATTTTTAATTACGAATGTAAATTTGAAAGCTCAAGGTAATCAAACTGGTATTAAAGCTTTCAGAAAAGCTGACAGATAGATAGCTAGGTTTTTATTTATTTGATAGGTGATTAACGCCAAACTGAAGAATATTTCACCTAAACAATAGCTGTCAGTTTCATTTCAGATTCCAGTCTAGAATAATACGTAAATATTTATAAAAATAAACCGTTTGTAATACATGTTTTTACTCACATACACCCACAAGACACTAGACCAGTATCCAGAAAGTAACTATAAATAAATTGTAATCGGTAATAAATACGTCTCAATATTTACTTCGTAATTTCTTAAATTTTTTTTACTTGTACCTCAAAAATTTTAAATTCTTTAATTTCCAAGTCTACTTTTATGTGATGTTTATGTGTATGTATATTTGTATAATTATATATGTATATATTTATTGTTGTACATGCTGACTTGTAATTTATTTTATTACATAATAATCATTTATATCTGTAGGCAATGTGTTGTTTGAAGACATCGATTGGTGGTCATTGGCTGTGGGTCATCCTCGAGAAAATAAATGAAGAAGTCAATACGAAGCACTGATGACCAACCAGCCAAGTTGACCACTTCACCACCTGCATGCATTGTTCTCAAATATTTTTGTGCATTTTTCTTAGCTTGTGCCTTAATACATTGTATCTCCAATTTTGTATCTGTGTTCTAATTATCGTGCATGGAGTTAAGAATAGGCATGGATAGAAAGTAGATTGTAAGGCAATTTCTCTAGAGTGATCTCCCTTTTCCCGGCCAATACCAAACTGCACTAACTGTGATATTTTAGGTATAAGAGAAACTAATTACGTGTAGAAGAGGAAAAATTGATATAACCAATCCATTGACTGCTTTTATAAAATTGGCATTTTTCTGATAACTCTGAACTTCGCTAAATTTAATTACAAATTACTAATATTTGGTATACTTACTATAGACTTGGTAGTAGCGCAAAGATTTAATGCAATAAACATTCTTCTTACAGCTGACAGCAAGTGAAACCAAATACGACTGTGTTAAGCAGATCATATATTTAGCTTCTTTAGCTTATTTTCTTTTTTGCATTTAAATGGTGCGATTGAGCGTGTTTGATTGTTGTATGCAGTTGTACTATGTCACTGGTAAACCATACTGATCTGTGACGTAACATTAGGCTATTGTCAGTTATTACAGTGAGATTGCTTGAATTTTACATTGAAAATTCGCCTATAGAGCCATGAGTGCCTTTGGCGAGCGGAAACTGAACGGACAATTTAAAACTAAAATTACGGATGTGACGTCACTGACACTCACTTGTCTCCAGTGAACTGTCGTACAATCCGTTGTTCCAGCCCCGTGTGGTCTCCGGGCGAAAACAATGGAACCTCTGCCGTGTAGAAAATTTTATTGGTATAAGTTGTCTATCAAGAAGTTTCCCGTGTTGGCCAGGTGATCACAATGGGTCGACATCATATAAAGAATAATTTATTCTCGATGAGGACCATGTCCCAAATGTTTTCGGTGTGATACCTTTGCTATAGCTGTGGTTAAATTTTAACTATTTTAAGTGCTGTTGGTTTTATTTCTTGTTTATTTTAGTTGATTTAAAAACTGTGTTACCTGTTTGTTATCATTTTAACTCATTCTCATGTCGAAAGACATGTTTTCCTGGTTTTAAACACATTCTTGCCGATATACATCTTTCAGTGTTCTATTTATACATTTCAATGTTTCTGAATAATTTCACTCGGTTAGAGATGTGATGATAGAAATGGGCAACACTTGTGTCATATATCAGTTAATTAAGACTGAGCAATTTCTAATCAAGTGACGTCCAAGCCATAGACAGGATGTACTGTGCCCAACTAAGGAGATTCCTGTAGATGGACGTTGAGGCATTAATAGGACAGAAAGTAAAATCACTCGCCATTTTTATTGACGTAAGATTCACAATTTTAACTTCTGTAAAACTTTCTGTAAGCTTATCGGCTGATAGGAAAACCGCACCATAGTGTAACATAAGACTACTGCACAGATAGCAAAACAAAAGCAGTGACGACAGTGTGAAAGTTGGCAAATGGTCACACGTCACCGCTGAAATCCGACCTCTTGTCAATTTACCTTAGTTGGGGCTTTATTCCAACTGTTCATGTAAGTGCTTTAGAAGTAACAACTTTCTCACCCGCTAGCATTGTGGCTTAAGCACAATTAGGTAAATTACGGTTATATGCAATTCATTAGGCGCGACGGTTCTATAATTACTCAGAGTGGTGTCCAGATTCTAGGAGTAATTTTAAAATTGCAGTTCAGGTATGGCATTGGGGTTGGAGCTGTTTTGGAGCTGGGATAGAGCAGCCTGTAATCTATTTCTCTGGGAAGTTAAATTAGGATCAGTAGAATTATTCCACCAGATAGAAGGCGGTATTGGGCCTTGTGCTGGCTGGACAGCATTTTGAGGTGTCTAGTTGTCCTGATAATGTCATTGTAGACCTATATACTGATCACAATCCTTTGGTATTCTCAGAGAAATTAAAAAAAAAATCAGAGATTATTGAGATGGAGTTTAACCTTACAGCCTTATGCTCTGGAGGTACATATTGCTGGTAAGAATGATATGGCTGATATGGTATCCAGAACTTAATGGTCATTAATCATTAATTATATATATATATATATATATATATCCGGCACTGCAGTTTCTGGAAGCTCTTGTTTTTATGAGTTTTACCATCATTGTACATATGTCGTCATATCTGGCAAGAAATGAAGTTTACGATTTCAGAATTCGATGCAGTAGGGTGAATATAATAGCGAAGAAGTTCGAAATTCGCAGTCTTTTTACTCAGGAGTGTGTTTGTGAAGTTTTGTGGGATTTTGTCATTGGAGTTTAGGCCTTCATGCCATTCGACGTTGTCATTTTGTACTCCATTTTTGGTGTACGTATCACAGATTTGAGCGAATCTTTGCCATTTGTTGGAGACTTCATTTCTCGGCTTCCATTGCTCATTGTCTCTTTATGTTGTGGCCTTACCTCTGTCCCAATTTCCACTAGAAGTGACATTCACCTAAGGACATTTCCCACTTACCTGTTCGCCAGGGAATAGTGTTGGCTACTCGGGCAGTTTGCTATACAAACCCTCTTCGTAGTGCCGTAAATGCGCCCGATCGTCACTTGGTTGCCAGTGATATCCTTCATTTCAGGAATTCACCTGTACTGTACTGTATTTTCCTATTTCTGTGGTCAGATTCTCGCCTGTAGACTCTTGACCTTTTTTACCGGATTTACGGTCTGCTGTAATCTCCGTAAAAACCTATATTTTTGTTATTGTTTGTAATGTCCTTGTTTTTGCATATTAGGCTTTACTATTTATATTATTATAATATTCAATAGACTGTTTGTTTATTGTTTTTCCTCTCAGATTAATGATACCCTTACAATATATACTATCAGTCTTTTTTTTTTAATTTTTAGTATTGTTTTACATTTTATACTTACTGTTATTCAATAAACTCTTACGAATGACAAGCAGCGTTATTCTCATATGGCACTCCCCTCCATTGGATTCAATCATATCGCCATATGTTTAAACAGTCTCGAAAACTGACTGATTGATTGAGTCTCTGAGTGTAGTGCACAAACTACCAACTGATATTCTGAGGTTAAGCAGAGCTTCAGTCCTTTCTCGTTACATGTTATTAAGGTAATGCTCGTAACAACATCGCGGGAAATCCCAGGAATTCTCGAAGATTAATGACGGACGAGATTTGATATGTGAATTGAGATAAATTTAAATTTCAAGTGTAAAAATTACTACCAACCGGAACATAGTATCATTGCACCCGCTGTCTGGAAACAGGAACACCCATAAATAAGCCATCTTGTCCTTGGATTTGCATTTGTATTTGCATTAGCATCTTGTTTTCGGCATCTGGCCAGTTTTCACTTCATAAAAACTTATCCAGATGTGTCATTTGGGATGGTAATATATTCATAGCTAACAACATCCAACAAGCCTGGTCACCTGAAAGTAACTTGACAGGCTGTTACGTCTTACTCAGTGGAGAAAGCTAAATGAAACTTGAAAGGTTAATCAATAAACTGATACACGGAATCTCTTACCTGGTGAAGGTATTATGCTATTTACAAGGTACATCGCAATGAAAAGATGTGCTGTCAGATGTGCTGTGTTGTTCTCCTCTTTTTCTCCTCTCGCCTTAGCTTGAGTTTATGATGTAAAACACCAAGGAAAAAATATGTTGACAATCTTTAGCTTCGTTTAATCACTTTGTCACTTGTACTACTGCCAGGTGTGTAAGTTAAGGACACCGATGTCTGGGGCTAAATGACGGACCTTTACCTTTGCACCTGACAGATCCTAACCGTGTCCGGTACTGGGGTGGTGATAGCAAAACTTAAGGCTTTAAAAAGGCTCAACCTGTGTACCAAATCTGTGAAAAACGACAATTTATCAGTACCAACGAGGGACAGCAGAGCAGGTTTACGGAACAGGTTGACTCTTTTGTAGCTTTATTGCTATGGATGTGTTTTACGGAACAGGTTGACTTTTTTGTAGCTTTATTGCTATGGATGTGTTTTACGGAACAGGTTGACTTTTTTGTAGCTTTATTGCTATGGATGTGTTTTACGGAACAGGATGACTTTTTTGTAGCTTTGTTGCTGTGGATGTGTTTTAAGTATTATTTAGAAGAGTAAAAATCTTCAGAGTGGGACAAAGACGCCTCCATCAAAGCGGTTACTTTAATTTTGAACATTCTTATTAAGCTTTAAACATTACCTGAAATGCACGTTCCTTCTTTTATAAAAAAAAATCTCATCGGATTCGCCTTTTCCTGTTTAGGTAGGAAGGGTACCTCGACCTTGTTGTAGTTAATGTTTTTAAGGCTTATGCTTTTAACACTGGCTTGTAAATCACAACATAGTCTTCGTGCCTGCAATGAATGCTACTTGGGATATCACATTTCTTGTCGAACCTCAAAAGAAACGAAAAAAGCGTTATCGTTATACCCGTGTTTTCGGGCAATCACAGATGGATTAAAACTTGTTATTGGAACGTGCAGTAACGGGAACGGTACATACGAATGGAGGAGAAGACTCACCCCACGGAGGGTTTGGATAATAGACGGAGTCTAATGTCAACACACAGTGATAACATTTACAACGGTTGCTTATACAAGCTGTGGCGTTAGCGACATGAAAATCAGCTTAGCTTTATCACAGATGAAAACTTATTTTATTTTGTGTATATTCAAAAACTAATTAGACGGGCCATTTGGGGGAGTTTATTTTACTTGCTCATCCAATCAAGCAATCAATTCAGTAACTCCTTCACTAAGTTTGTCAACACCTCACCCCCTCTACCATGTTCCTCACCATCCCTCACCATCTACTTCACGATGTCGATCATTCCATTCCAAAACTTCATGTAATTACTGTTTAGGTTGGATTTCACAGCTAATTCTTTACGCTGTAGAATCCTGTCACAAAACCCCTCGCATATTTTGTCAAATTTCTTTCTCATTTCTGCCAATTGTTTTCCTTACAATTTAATCTGGTGGCGTGAAAATGAGAGAATTAATTACGCGATAAAACAAAAGCCTATGATCAAGTTTACACTGAACTGTCCACCAGTAGCATCTTTTGGGATCTGAACACATCACTGATATTACACCAGACTAATGGCATGTTTTACTTATACATCGACAAGACCTGACGCACTCAGATCAAGGTGACCTAGGCCTACATAACACAGTGCTTTCAGCGTGAGCCCGTGCGGGGGTTCCTCCATACAACATAGTAAGTGACATGCAATATATATCCAGGATAGCGTGTTTAAAGCCAGTTAAGGACTGGCGTTATTGAACATTTTCTATTAACACAGAGCTTGTAGTTTGACTTTTGCTGTATTGATTAGCTGAAGCTGAAGTGGACATAGAGATAGTTCCAATTGGAAAATCTCACCTTCGTTTATTAAGCAATTATGCGAATATTCCATAGTGTTTTCTTATGCAAGTTTTATAGAGAATGTGCTCATCTATTATTACGACATTATAGAGTTTGCCTCATGCATGGAACTGGTAATTTGGCCTTACGGGTGGGAGGGGGGTTATCCATCAAACGGAACAGCCATAGGGTGAATGTGGCACAGCTATCGCTATCTATTTATTTATTTGATTGATGTTTTACGCCGTACTCAAGAATATGACATTTATACGACGGCGGCTATCATCAGAGTGGGGGAAGACGGAGCAGAGCCCGGTGGACACCAACGACTATCCGTAGGTTGCTGGCCGACCTTCTCATATACACCGGATATGAGATTAAGCCTGCCTGCGCATCACGGGCACCAGAGGTCAAGCTTACCTAGTGGTGGAAGTGATGCCAAAGTGAGGATAGAAAGATGCGCATGCGCTTTAAGGAGTATGCAATCGCAAATGCCTTAAAGCAAGCCCAAAAATGTTTTTAAAGGCTCTGTTACCAGACTATCGTCTCACGGCCAGGTAACACAAGACAGCCTGATAACCCTCGAGGCTAAAGTCGCTATGTTTTCCTTAACAGCCACATATCCTGTGGTTCGAGTGATAACGTGCACTTTGTATTTCCACCCTTCCGTGTAAGGCTGAACTCGGATTTGTTTGCTGGCTATGCGCTCACCATGTAGTTTTTCAATCCGTTGTGGAGGTCCGCTAGATACATGTATGAAATTATTGAATTTGCAGATCAGTTGGGGACACAGAATAAATATTTGATGTCCAAATTGGGGTGTTTATTTTTGTAAAAACCTGTCAATATTTCAGTCTTATGCTGAGTAGGAAATTGTCCATACGATCTCAGGAAGGTGGATGAGAGGAATGATGTCGATTTCTGAGTAAACACGCTGATGGACTGTGCTAATTGCAGTTGTCACCAGAGGGGCGCTGCGTGAACATGTGTGACAAAGATTGCACAACATGTCAGTTTTATGCAAACATTATCATTGTCTGATTTCATTTTAACACTCTTCAGCAGTGTTAGCACGTACATCCGTCTGTGGACAATCTGCATATCGGCCAGCTTTCGTCTAGGGACTGACAGTTTGAGAAGGCTCATGTATGGTAGTGTCAAGTCAGCAAAATTTCAGTAGGCTGATGAAGGGACTGAATCAACGAATTCTATCATTCAATGGATAGATTAAAGAACAAATCATGAACGGATCAGTGCATCAATCAATAAATCAATTGATCACAAAAATCCGTCTACCAGCCCGACCAAATTTACCACTGCCAAACTTATTTCAAACTTATCACGCTTCGCCTAAGTCAGGACAAAATTGCTGCTGACAAAAGCAATGCTCTGTCTTAATTTGCCAAACAGGGAGCCAATATGGCCGATGATGAAGACGACTGTATCTAAAACAGGAATCTCCGAGGTGGTAGTGTTACGAGCCCCGTCCTTAAAATATTGTATTATATTTTTTACTCGTTTTAACGTTACGCGGGTCTGTAACTGACCTACATCTTTTCTGTGTGCTTTGTAGCCCGCGTGTTATCGAGGCTGCTGTGTTGATGAGTTTCGTGTCATTGTACATAGAGCGTACATTCTGGAAAGATGTACCCATATTGTAAACATGTTTACGAACACACCATCCAGAATTTTCTTTATGTTAGCCTGTAAATATGAGCGACGAAATTGTTAAGATCGCAGTAATTTTACTTATGTCCACTTGACAGCAGTCTTTTAATTGAGTTCACGTGAGAGCAGTCATATTTACTCTCTTTCATTTAGAAGGATTTTGTGGGATTTGGAGATAGCGGTTTTCATACCACTCGACAATTTTGTCATTCTGTACTCCAGTTTCGTACGTAGCACTTTTGGGAGCTTGTGTTCCTCCACTTGCTATTTTGTTGGAGACGTTTTTTGAGGAGATGTATCGGTCGTTGTCTCTTTGTGCGATTACTTACATTTCATCCCAGTTTACCCTGAAAGTGACTGTGTATGTTTCCGAGGAGTGAAACATACATCGCCAGCTCGGTATCACCGACGCTATTGTCAACCAGTCAGCCCAGGAAAGAATCGGATATATACCATAGTCGGCGTTCCGTGCCCACTGCTGTTTGTCATTCACAGGACTGCCACCCTTCGATTTGAGAATTCCCAAGAATTGTGAATTCTATGTCTACATGGAAGGACATGTCTTTGGAAGCCGGAATATTCCAAACGGATTTGGACGCTGTCACCAGTAAGAAACTATTTGTATATTTTTGTAATTATCTGTATTATTTTCGTATATCAATGTCAGCTGTGCTATTTGTCTGTTTTGTTAAAATATATGTATTGAACTTATTCAAGCGTCTTTGTGTTTCTTTGTTTGATCTTGTGTAAGGTCTATCGCTGTCTGAGAGTTGAACAAGCCATTTGTTTATCATTTTTCCCTCTCCGATAGTGGTGCCCTTAAACTAGGTAGCATCGATTTGACAGTAATTGGCATACAGTCTGGTGACCCAACTGGATGATGTGGCGTGTCTAACATAATCCTGGCCGCGGAGATGACCTCCTGAGGGTAAGTTTATGACGGCCCCTAACAGCGGAAGCATGAATGGAATTCAAAGGTACTTCCGAGAGAAGAAACAGTTCGAATTTAATCAGGTAAAGGATTGGCTCAACTGAATAAATTTCTCTGTCGTTAGGCTTAAAAATCAGTCAGCGGCAACTGGTGGACTGAACTGGTCTCATGACATCTACATTTTCTGGTGATAAAATAAAAATCCCTGAAGTTTCCAGAACAACTGATGGCATCCATATTATGTAGTACTTTGGCGACAAAATAGTAACCGCAAAGTGTGTAAAAATGAAAAGCCACTGGATCAAAAATATATGATCTATTTTAATATGTAGTATTTGTTTGATAATGTGCTAAACTGATGTGATTTTTTCCATTATAATTTTCTAAATATTTTCACAACCAATAGTGGTCATAAAACACATCAAGGTAATCTATATCTAGTTGTAATTAATGTATAATATTCACGAAAGTGCTTTGGTTTAACAAAAAACTTCAATTAAAAGTATAATACCTCGGAGCGGATTCTCGAGAGAAATGCTAATGTTAGGCTTCCTGTATCACAGTTAACAAGAGTTATCTGAAGAGTCATGCTTAACATTTAAAAGTCAGCCATTTATTATGACCATCTGCATGTGATATTTGCAAAGAACGAGAGGCAATACCATTAAGCTACAGCCTTGAAATAACGACCGTAATAATGAAATACAATTACAAAATTTACAAAAATTGCCGTTTCAGCAATCACGATTTCTCCATTATTTTGCCACAATTAGTGAACAACGAACGTGTATTGCAAGAGCCTAATTATTCATTTGTCTTCATTATGATTTTATTGCTTCTTTGGTATCACATTATGTTGACTTTAAGGAGGAGAGTTTCTTAGAATATGACGATCTGGATATAAAGCACCCACCGTGACTGCATTAAAACTCTAACAATAAACTAATAAGAGCGATTGTTGTGCATTGCTTCGCTAAGATGCAATTGCTTAAACTTGCACCTATAATAAATATTTGCCTGCCTCAACCGCTAACACGGCACCATTTGCTATAATTGTGTTCCTTCCCTTTTCTGTAAAATTGACGCCTTTTTAATGTGTTTTTATCAAGTTTACCAAACAGCATGGTCTCTAACACTTGGTGGGATCTCTAAACGTAGCACAAGGGTTTTGCTGAACTGTTGCAAAAAATGACAACTTTCAGAATTAAATTGAGAGAGTTTGCAATGAAGAGCACAGCAGTCTAAATTCTTACGCGTTGACTCAAGAACACAATGAAACGTTTAACGCCAATGAGTTTCAAAGAGAGAGAAGCTAATTGTCCTTGCATATTTAATCAATCTGTCTAATATGAGTGCTCTTTTTCAGTACATTTCTGTTTTCAGTTTCTCAGTTTCACAGTTTCACAAGGATCTGCTGGTTATAAAATCAGCTAAAGCCTCTTGTTCGGCTAAGGTATTGAGGTGAAAGAATGCTAAACATGAGGCAAGACTTCCCAGATGGATAAATGAAAACCTTTTGTCACAATATTCTCACTTTTATCTTGTAGATTTTCTTGAGAGAGTTAAATGTCCTCAAACGTTTGCATTCTGTGACTGGCTTCACAAACTCCATAGTCAGTGTTTCGGCACTCTCACATCTCAAGAATTCTTTTCTCAGTTTAAACACAACTTTTGCCTTTGTAATAGCTCTTATTATACCAACGAGAGAAAGATTATTTAACTAATTATCTATTTGATAGGTGTTTTACGCAGACGATCAGCACCTGATTTATGGTACCACGTGTCCAGGACATAATGAGGTGTACAGAGCGTGTGATGTATGGAATTGAAGCGCGAGTGGCAAAGGTGAGCAGCAAGAGGCACCCTGGTAGAAACAAACTTGAATTACAAATGGTTAAGAGAGAGAGATTTCTCTATAAACCATAACGTAAATTGCAAAGGTAAACACACGTTACTGGCAACGTGGGACAAAAACCGGATAACCGAATGTATAGGACTAAATTTGCAGCTTTTGGTTGTTGTCTATATGTTGGCAGCTACCTAAGGTTGGATGACACTCAGTTTTTTGCCCCAACAACAACAGTGTTGATGTAATAATTGTGACAATTGTTTTCAACAACAGGAATCCTTAGTGAACTTTGTTGACTATCGCGGCGTTTATGCATTCATTAGGCGCTGTGTTCAAGGCAATATGGTCGTTACAAATATATTGTCGGCCATAGCGACACAGAAACCAAAACACATTTAACATTCTTGGTTAATATTTTCTTTATATCTTTTATTGGCGAATCAGCCAGAGCACGTCCTAGTCCATCATTTGCTAATTACGATGTAAAGCAGAAACTTTCTATTTTAATATCGTCGTGAACGATGACTTATTTATTGTATTGCAAAATTTACAAATGAGCAGAGCTTTAGTCTTCTCTAAATACTTGTTATCAAGATCTGACTCGTGACACGTTCCCGTGAAATCTCTTGAATTCCCGAAGATTGACGAGGAACGAGACTTGGCATTTCACCCATCGATTTAACTCCCAGTGGTAAAAATTACTAACCACTAGAACGTAGGATCATTGCATTCGTTGTCTGGAAACAGGAACATTCGTCGGTTGGAAGGACTTTTGTTCCCATAAATAAGCCAGTCTGTCAGTGCATGTGCTTTTTACACCTGGTTTTCGGCAGTTGGCCAATTTTCATTTCAGAAATTGAAGAACGAAAACTTTTTCGGATGTATCATTTTGGATGGTGATATTCTAATATCTCGTGAACAAGAAGATCCAACAAGCCTGTCCATCAATCAGAAGATGTCGTTATGCCTGACCAATGACTTGACACGCCTTTACCTGTCACTTGAAGCAGGAATCTAAATGAAACGCCAAACTTTAGCCAGTCAACTAATACAAGGATTCTTTTACCCGGTAAAAGTATCATGTTGTTTTAATGGTGTATGACAACAATAAAAAGATGTTCTCTTATACGTCTGTTGTGGCGTAAAATTTGTAACTATTTATTTTTCTCAGGCAAATAAGGAGGCGGAAAAATGAATCAACTTGAGTTTGTGGTGTAAAACAAAGAAAAAAACCAAGGGTAGTATTAATGATATTACGAGCCCCTTCCTTAAAATATTGTATTATATTTTTTTGCGCTAACCGGGTCAGTGTCTGACCTAGATTTTGACCGCTGTATAGGTTATAGCCTGAACAGTAGCTCAGTCGAGCGTTCTCGAAGTTTCTGTGTTAATCCGTTTTACGTCAATGTACATAGAGTGTACATTCTGGAAATGTGTACCAGTGTTTTAAACATGTTTACGATCAAACTATCCAGAATTTTCTATCCCTTAGACTATAAATATGACTGACGAAGTTGTAAATAGCGCGGTCATATTTACTTACGTCCGCTTGAGGATTTCGGGAATTATTGGAGCTCGGCTTTCACGCCAGTCGACATTCGTTATTCTGTACTCCATTTTCTGTACTTAACATGTTTTTCACCAGCATGTTTTTAGAGGCGTTATTTTAGAAACTATATATTTTGCATCGCTTATTGTCTCCTTGTGCGATTACGCAGTTTTCATCGCAGTTTTGCACAGGAAGTGAGTTAAAGTCCGAGTACTGAAAAATACCTCGCCCGCTCGGAATTACGGACGCGTTCGTCTACCTGTCCGCCTGAGAATGCACCTACACGGGACGGTGGGTACAAACCATCGTCAGCATGCACTAACTCTACTATCGTTTTTCAATTTACGTGGACTAATGCTTGATTTTCCATTAGGATTTGGACGGTAATCCATTAGAAACTATATATTTTGTAATTATATGCATTTTTCTTACATTGTAAGTTGTACTGTTTTTTTCTCTTTTGTTTAATTATATGTATTGAAGTGTATTCGTGTTTCTTTGTTTGGTCTTGTGTAAGGTCTATGGCTGTCTGAAAGTTGAACAAACCATTGTTTATCATTTTTCCTCTCAGATTAGTGGTGCCCTTACAATGATCTGTAGCTTCATTAACCAATGTTGCATAGAAGTTAACGATTGTAAAAGTTAATCTGTTGAGTTATTTGATTTGCGTGTCAACGCTGTCTACTCGATAATTTTGTCACTTGTCCGATTGCGATCTAGGGCTAAACCACCTACCTTTCGGTTTGCACCTGAGAGACCCTATCCGTGTCCGGTACAAGGATGGTGATGAAGAAATGTATTAATGCTTAATGATATAAGTACCTGTGCAGAAAAATACCCCACAATCTGTCAGGACCATCGAGAAACGGTAGAATGACGGTTACGTAATAACATTTTTGTAGCTTCATTGATGTATCATTGCTTAGTCAAGCGTAGGTCTTGAATACTCAGGACTAGAACGCCTTCGACTCTTGGTTTATTTTCATTCTAGACATTCTGTAGCGTTAAACATAACCTCAGATGTGAGATAAAAGATGTCAGCGGATTCACATTTCCCGAATCAGCCAGAAAGAAGGCAGAGACAGTGATGGAGTAAGACAAACAGTTGACAGAATAAATCGGGTCATTCAGAGTTCCCTTGGCACGAATGCCTTAGTTTTGGCTGTTAATGTCGCTTGTCAACTGACGACGCTGTAAACTACTCCTGTCTTAAACTCTGACAAATTGAACACAATCCTCGTGCCATGTATATAGCAAATGTTCGATCATATATCAGATTTCTTATTGAACTTCTTCTACCCACGTTTGCGATCAAGTATACATTAACTCAACTTACTGCTGAAATCAACAAACAGTTACAGAAGCACATACAATATAGAGGAAATGAGGCAGCGAGATGAAAACGGCTCGTTTGAGCTCTTTCCCTGTGAGTGTTGAGGAATGGAAGTTTTCTAGTGTCAATACACATTGATAACACATATAAAGATTGTTTATACAAACTGTTGCGAAGGGTGAAACGAACACAAGTGATCCCTAAAGCGATATAATCAAATGATTCAATGCAATGGTACTGTGAGCACGAGCCTCTATCTAGGCTTGCTCTAACCGGCATTGGTATATAATTATCTTCTATTGGCACAGTTACTTCACACAACATCTTTAGGTAGTTACAGAAAACACCCAATATCTATACAGCATGCGTGATGAAAGTTAGTCAAGTGTTGGCGTTATTGAACATTTTCTACGAACACTTGATTTACAGCTTGTAGTTTTGAGTTTTTAGCGGTATTGATTATATGTCTCTGAGCTGAAGTGGATATGGAAATAGTTCCAGTTAGAAAATCTCACCTTCGTTTACTCAGCAATTAAGCGAATATTTCCTTCGTGTTTTCTATGCAAGTTTTATAGGGAATGTGCTCATGTGTTATTCATGACGTTACAGAGTCTGCCTCATGCCTGGAGCTGATAATTTATCCTACAAGGGAGTCATCCATCAAACGGAAGAGCCCCGTCAGCAGAACAGATGGTGAAAGTGCCACAATGAAGAAATAGAGCTTGATCAATCAGTCGACCAATCACATAACTAATTATATCCAGTGTCACACGCCCACATACCTGTCACGTTTACACGCACGTGTTTGCACAACGAGCGCCGATGTGTGATAGCATTAATCCATATAAAACAGTTTCTTTTATTCATTTGATCAGTGTTTTAACGTTGCACTTAAGGCTTCTTTTGATTGTTGTTTAAACGCTTACTGTCACCATGGCCTCTCGATACTCGAGAAATCTTCTGACCATGGGCAAATCTGAACCGGACCTCGAGCAAGCTATCGACTCAGAGACAAACACCTTAAATCAATCAGCCCCTGTCTGACCCGTTTTTACCTTGAGAATGAAACTAGTACTTCTTCCTATGTATTTGACAATCCTATCTCTTGGCGTAAAGCATTAGGAACTCCGGATTACGGACACCGGAACCCGACCACTAGGACAAGAGGACAAACATGGCTCGCCAGTTTTCTGACACATTTTAAATGTTTCCGCGACGTAAAGGCGACATCATTGCTTTCACTGAAATTAGGATATCTTCAAAAGAATGGTGGGTGGTACCTCAGCCAAATGTCTGGTCTTGAGAATCTATCTGCAGGCTCCTGTATAATCCCCTTCTATTTGCTTTATATCCAGATACCCTCACTCGCCAAATGACCCTCTATTGTTGAGTGTTATCACAATTTTGTTGAACGTCGACCGGAAGATTCTCTCCCTTGTTACGACATCCCCGATGTCATGTAGCCTGCAATTCATCTTTTCAGTCGTATACTGGTCAACAAAGGAGGGATAGTACGTTCGAAGCCAACAATGATTAGACTGATGAGAAATTCTAGCTATCAATGAAATCTGTTCAGTTTTTCTGTCAAGAGTTTTCTATTGTGTCTTCGTATAAGCTAAGAGGACGTGTTCAATCGGCTTGTACCTTGGTTGGAAGGTGTAAGCAAAGTAAGACATTTATTGGGTGGGCTATCAGTTTCCACTCTGTTTAGCGATATTCTTTGGAAAACTGTCATGAAAACCTTCTATAGTGCTTGAAAAAAATATTATCTGGTTTTTCCTATTTCGGTTCTCCAGTTTATGTCTAATGTAAAATTAGAATAAATATTGCTTGGATTGTGCATGTATTGTTTGTCGATATCAAGTACTGAAAACACATTGCATGATGCTGTCGTATTCTGTACCCTGTATGGACTGGCCGTCCCGGTGTCAGTATAATGTGACTGAGTGATATGTCATGTCTGGTGTCTAGATGTTCCATTGGCGGCAGCATGGACTGGTCCTTCCACAAGGAGACACACTATATGCACACACCAGAAGGACACCTCGCCGTCATATGATTGAAACATTGTTTAGTACGACATTAAACTCCTCACTCACTCACTCTGTCCTGTATGGATTATAAGAGTGGAGGTTGAGAGAAAAAACCTACTTACAGCATCGATTTACTTCAACTGGGAAACAAATTCTTGGATAATTCTTAGTTAAAGCGGAAATGGAAAGGTGGAACCATCTTGTTCTAAAGATAGAAAAATAAATAAAAGCTGTACATGTCTGGATGCAATTATTTTTTTAATAGACCTGTGGTTCATTTGCCAACGAGAGGGTATAACAATAGAAGGCTGTACAATATTACCTCCAGGCACTGAAGAGTTCTGCGCCCGGCCAAGACAACACAAAATAACGCTCTCCATCAGACTAGTCTGTAACAGCCACATACACACCTACAGTTCGCGTGACAACCTGCACATCGCCATCTCTCTCCGGATTTGAGTAGGAACGCATGTCACGTAGGAGCTCTTTACTATCTTTGCCCATTGTCTGTTGTCCTGTGATCTGCTCTTTAGTGTCTGGGTCATCCGAACACACAGTCAAGTCGTCTCTGAAATTACCCAAGACTTTGGCCAGGTACCAGCTGACCCCAGAGAAGACGGAATGTTCTTTCACAATGATAAAGGCACATCGGCCTGTGTTGTCTCCCTTCACTACATCTTCACACCCTGGCTTAGATGCAGGTATTCATACCAGCATATATTCGTGATCGGAGCACATTTGCTCTTGAAAACTGAAATTTTCCTATGGATATATATCACCTATCATATATAGAGGACTCTCCAACGAGTGATGCTGTAGTGTCAAAGTTATTAAACGAGAGTGAAAACAATTCCTTCGTGTGATGTTCGTGGATAAAAGAGACTGCTTAGATAAATGGGCCATTGAAGACCTAGACATTGCGACAAGAAGGATGAATTCTTTAATCAGCCTTATATTTCCTGCGCTATCTGTGCTGATTTAACATTTACATTGTGTGTTGATATATACTGCAAAGATTTAATGTACCGTTTCTATATAAAACAACAAAAAACAAAAAAAACAGATGAAATCATCTGAGTAAAAGGGCAGGAAGAGGCCATACCATCTGAGCAGGAAAAGAGAAAATGAATGTAGCTACATACTATTTTATATTTTGTTGAAGCAAATGTGACTTCCGCATCACCACTTTTCGTATGACTTTGGTCTGTCTGCTGGCAATGTTTATACCAAGTAGTTTTCTGATCTGCTCGCGAGATCCCCCAGATATGGTATTATTGAATCAGCAGATCACTGGAGTGGACAGAACAAATATTTGATGTTCAAATTCAAGTGTTTATTTTTTTGTTAAACTCTCAATGCTTCAATGTTATGCTGATTGGGGAATTGGCAGCATAATCCGGGCAGGCGGACTTGAGGAATCATGTCCATGTTTGGGTAAACATGCTGATAGGCTAATCTTATTGCAGATGTCACTGTAGGGGGCGCTTCAGGGTCATGCTTGACAAACATGTCAGTTTTACGCACAAAATATCATTGTCTGATTTCATTTTAACCGTGTACAGCTGGCTCCATTAAAAAAAATCTGGAACAGTCTTTGTGTTTTATTATAAACTGGACTCATGAAATCTAGTGTTTGCTTTCCGGCTTATTAAAATAAATCCTGGCTGCAATTTTGGTGTGTTTCGCCAATGTCGTATCGACAGCAATACTTACGACCTACAAGTGTTCATCATAAATTATGATTTCTGTTTTTTCAGATATCACGTTTTAATTCAACGAACTCGGTTCAGCGCATCCACCATGTAGAATTTAATATGTCATCATTCTCAACGACGTGAATCCATTTATGTGCATTAGTCCGTCAAGGTGCAATTAGCTAAGTTGGTGCGTTTATTAACAGAATAAACCTTTATCTTTCCTAACCAAATAATGAACCCCGGAACATTTGGTCTGATTGTGTCTTCATTGCATTTTTGTTAAATTCCTTCTTCAGTGTTATCAAATTTTATATGAAAACAGCACGCGATTTATCGTTTGGTGGAATCTTTAATCGTGACACAATGAATTTGCTAAATTGTAGTAAAGATTGAAAAAATGAGTGTAAAAGTATTGAAAAGCACATAGAACAAATGAAAAGAGCTTCAGATCAACTGCAGTGTTTATTCAATATCTTAATGATACCATTTTAGCTTAACACCAGTAGCCTTTGGGCTTTTAATCGATCGATCTGTTTTGAATGTATTCTTTGAACATCTATCTGTTTTCATTTCCAGAAGTTTAATCATGTTATTAGCATTTTCATTCTTTCTTTTCATTGATAATAAAATTGTAATATTATTGAATTATACATGCTGTTTTTCTTGTGCCGTGTTTAGTATAACGTTCGGATGGGGGTGGGGGTATTACTTTGGTAGCTTCACTGATCTAAAGTCCATTACTTAAATATTAAACAATTCGCTATGGCTTGGAGCTGTCTGCGTTCATTTTTTCTTGTTTAACCAACTTTGCCTTCGCTGTAATACTGCTGTTCGTGTAAATTTCACAATCTTGGTCATTACAGCTCATCTAGCCCCCAAGGTTAACACATGATTTCCTACAGCTGGTAGTTAATGTTGCTCAAAAGCCCGTCAAGACTTGACCTGTCCGCAGTCACGTGATCTGATCAGACAGTCAGCAGACGACCAGCACTTGATTTATGGTACCACGTGACCTGGACGTAATAATGTGTGGAGAGCTGGCAATGTAAGGAATCAGATCACGAGTGGTTAGGTGAATAACCACTTTTGGAGAAAGCAACCTGGTGTCTGAAAGACGTCAAGGCATGGCGAATCGATCATCTACATCACACCCCTGGTTCCTTTGTTTGTCTGGTTGGTCGAGTAAGCCGCGGCCACTATTTGAGTAAGTCAACAAGTAATGGGACAGTGTTCATTCAATTGGTAAAACACATGAATGAATGAATGAATGAAGGAAGGAATGAATTAATGACTCAAGCACAAAATGAACGAACCAATCAACCAATCAATTAGGTAATCAATCAATCAATAAAAATTGCACTGTGCGTGTTCCAGACCGACCACTCGTGTTCTGATATGCAATGTGGCACGTAACAGGATGTTTGAAGAAAATCGTCCGTGAATCTGATGGATTTCGGAAAAACTTTGGCTGATAGGTTTGATTCGCAATATAAGGAGATTACCTTTAAAAAGAGACACTTACTATTATTTGACCACAAAGTCAAGTTTCTTTATCTGAGAAAAACGGAAAAAGAAAAAAACAACAAAAAAACAAAAACAAAAGAACAAAAACTGGCAAATATAGGTCCATATATAAATTGTTAGCTTGATGGAACATTTGGAGGTTAACACAGGTACAAAATCTGCCCGGTACAGCACTCTGTAGAAATGTTAATAAGACTACACTTGTGACTGTAAATCACAAATAATTTATTTTACTGCGTCTTTTTTTTTTTGATCACCTAACTGTGATCAACTGATATACCTCTTTAGCTATGCGACGGGATTATGATTCAACATACCGCCGGTGTGTTTAACATAGCATACAAACTAAACAGTGTCAAGAGCACTAGCATACGAACAAAAATACCTTTACAAAGTTTCACTAATTATTTCTTAAATTAATATCGACATAAGTAGTGCATATCCCAGGCCATCATGTGCTAATTAAGGTATGAAACAGAAGCCTTGTACAATGTTCTAATATAGCCTTGAACGAGGATTGATTTTTTTCTCTCACGTCTCTGGGTGTATTACACAAATAACAAATTGATGTTTTGAGATGAAGCATAACTCCGGTTCTCCCTCAGGAGATGATATTAAGACAAGTTTCTTAACTTTAACCAATTCCCGAAAACTTAAGAGGAAAGAAATGTGACATTTTAACCTGTAAATTTATCTCCCGCCTTCAAAGATGTTACTTCTACTTCTACTCGGGAGTGTGAGAGAGAGAGATACGGAGGTTCCTACTGGTGCTGACAAACTGATAGAAACTTTATGTTTATTGAAGCCTGAAATGAAGTTCGTAAAGTCCACTTAAAAAAAGCTACTTACAGTGCCAATACAATGGTTTCTAAACCTTTCCTTACAGCATTGTTCATTCTGAATGTGTTTCAAACTTTGCTCAGTTCTGCACAAGTCTTAAAAGTTCGAACAAAGACGTTTCGGGAACTAAGCCGATTTTAATTTTGAAAATTTGCAGTATTGATCATAATGTAAATGTGCATTACTTCTTCTAAAAAGATTTCCGCGCATTCACCTTTGCATATTCATTCAAGAATACATTGACAATGAAGGATAAGATTAACAACTGATGGAATAAGCCTGATCGATGATGGAACATTTTTCAGGAGTGCCTTTTTGTTGTTATGGAGTGGCTTGGTAATTAACTATTCTCAAGAATGTGCCTGTTTTTAAAGCTGACAAAAACTGTTAGAAAACCCCACCGTGATCCTTGTGTCATGTATAAAGTGATTGCTTGTTGGGATATCACATTCGCTTACGCACGTTTTCGATCACTTATAGATCACTTGCTTAATTCTGTAATGACTACAGAAGCTATTACAATATAGATGTGGTGAGCCAGCGAGATGAAGGCTCATTCGAGTTCTATAACTGGGACTGTTGAATAAAAGCAGTCTGGTGTTAGTAGACATTTTATAGCACATGTAAGGCTTGTTTATACCAGCAGCGACGTACTCCACAAAGCGACATCATCAACAGTGTTCCCGAGTGAACGTTGAGCTTGTAGCTTGAAGACACTATATACGTGGTGGTGGCTCATGAATTGTATTCTGTACCCCAACTAATATGTTTTGAACACCGTATGTGATCGAGAAGAGTAATTGTATTTATTTATTTATTTATCTGATTTGGGTTTTGCCCCATGCTCAAGAATATTTCACCTATACGACGGCCATAACCATTTGCAGGTTTCTGACAAACCCTCCCACGAACGCCCGGAGAGGAAGCCATCATGATCTGGATTTGAACTAACAGCGACCGCATTGGTGAGAGGCCCCTGGACTTTTATCCCAGGTTGGCGGGCTACCCCCTTCGGCCACGGAGGCCCCCAAAGAGTGATTGTGTGATGTGTATCAGCATCTGCAATGCTCACTAGCTATACAATCAATAACAACGTTCAATCAGGTGGATTCGTTGGTCTATCGGTGCATCAGTCAAACAATGAAAGAATCGGTCACTTCATCAATCAATCTTTCGTCCCATAAATCAGTCAATCGATTTACCTAAATAATTAATTCCTTCACTAAATCAATCGATCACTCACTCATCCCACCTCTCTCTCATCAACTGTCTTTGTAATTAACAATAGTTATAATTTTACAACAGTTTACGCCGCACATGCCTGTTGTAATACATACCGTTTGTTGACTGTCTGCTGAATTGTTCCTGTACAATTTAACTGTTCTGCGATTCTTTTTCCGATGGAGTTGTAAAATAATAAACTGCTCAAATAAAAGAAACCTTGTCACCCCTTTTAGGTTAAATCGCCTGTCAGTAAACTCTTGTGGGATTCGAACTTTCAAATGCAGTGGGCGTATAGAATAAAATAGCCTACATTTAAAGTTGATTGCTGTGGAGCAACAATAAAATAAATATATAAATAATAACGCTGCGGACGTGAGTCTCTGTCTAGTTTGCTCTAACCAGCAATGATAAATAATGAAGTTCTGTTGGCACAGTTACCTCACACAACATCATTAGTTAGAGAAAACAGGCAATATGTGTACGTGAACAGCATAGCGTGAAGAAAGTCAGTTAAGTGTTGGCGTTATTATTTTCTACGAACACTTGATTCAGAGTTTGTAGTTTTGTTGCTGTATTGACTATATGTCTCTGAGCCGATGTGGACATAGAAATAGTTCCAGTCAGAAAATCTCAAGAATAAGCGAATGTTTCTGCTTCAAGCTTTATAGAGAATGCCCCCAAATGTTATTCGTGATATGTTATATAGCCAAGTCATCACATGGCCCCTCCTCTACGCTACAACGCCATGGGAACTGATGGCTCAAACTCGGCCAACTACCGTCTGGCTTTCTCCCGAGTAGTCTAGCTCTGCATCTGTGTTGCATTTTTCTCCTTAGGTTAGGCGCTTTGCATCCGCTACAATTTCCCACCCCTAACACCACTGTTAAGTCATAATAAACTCGAGCTAACTCCACCTTGGCTTCGGTAACGCACAAAGGCGCAATGTTTGATGACGCAAAGCATTATGGATACAACACTGTCCGTATATTTTTTCCTAGGTTTACACTCTGTTGTAGCAAGTTGTTCCTTCTTTGGAGTAATATCTAGACGATGGCGACATTTGATTCTCTTAACCACCAGAAGTATTTCACATTTCTTTGCAACAACGGCTGCGGAAGTTGATGACATCGATCGGGATGCTTAGCTTCATGAAACATGGAGAACCCAGATGTGTACCGAGAGAGATAGAATTTGCTCGAGTTTTATTATGACTTTATGACAGTTGGCGTTGGGGAACGAAAACTGTAGCAGGCGCAAAGCGTCCAACCTAGGGAGAAAAATGCAACACAGAAGCAGAGTCGAACTGGTCGGGTGAAAGCCGGACGGTAGTTGGCCGAGTTTGCGCCATTATTGTTTAATGCGACCTTCCCATGGCGTTATAGCGTTTGCCTCATGCCCTGCAACTGATAATTTTGCCTAGGTAAAATGCCACAGCGGTGGATAAGCTGAATCAATCACTCAATCAGCTGGCAGGTTACATAGAATAATCGTATTGCACGTCCACAAACTTTTGTCTCTTTTGGATGCACGCATTTGTACAAGGAGCGTCGCCGTGTAATAGGTTAAATTCATATATTAGTTATTTTGATTCCTTTGATTGGTTTTTTAACGTCGTACTTAAAGCTTAAGGCTTCTTTTGATTGTTGCTCTAACGCTTACTGCCACCAAGATACTAGATAAAACTGTTGGCCAAGGTCAAGTTTGAACCGGCAGCTGATGAGCACTAGTGACTGACTGTCAAACACCTTTAATCACTCGGCCACTGGCCGCTCCACTTGCACTTAGGGGAAGAAACCAGTCCTTCTTCCTGTGCATTTGATAATCCTATCTCTTGACGTAAAGCATTGGCAGCTGTGTATTTCGGACACCAGAACCCTATCACAAGGACTAGTAGGCAAACATGGTTCACCAGTTTTCTAACACATTGTAAATCATTCCGTGACGTCATGGCGACATAGTTGCTTTCATTGATAACGAGACATTGTCAGCAGAATGGGGGTTGGAACCTCTGGTGTGCGGAAACCATCCGTTGTCCCCTACTTAAGCTCCCCCCTGTTTGTATCATATCCTGATAATCTCCCCTTCATCGAACATCTGCCTCTTGTTGAGTGAAACCTCATCAGAGTCTTGTTGAATGGCGATCTGAAGATTCTTTCCCTAGTTACGATGTCCCGGATGTTGTGTAGTCTCCATCTTTTAAGTCGTATGCTGGTGAATAAAGGAACGCTAGTGCTTTGCAAGCCCACAGTAATTAGACTGAGGAGAAAATCGAGCGATCACTGAAATCTGTTCGATTTTTCTACCAGAGTTGTCGATTGTGTCTACGTATCCTTCGTACTTTGTCTTTCTTCTGACAAGCTCACAGGGAAGGTGTTCAACTGACTCGTACCTATGTTGGAGGGTATAAGGCAAGTAAGACAATCATCGGCTGACCTGTCAGTTTGAATTAGTGATAGTGGAAAACTGTGTCATGAGCCTTCTTACAGCATCGATATGCTTTATCGATATGCTTTAACAGAAAAGCAAATTCTTGTATTAGATGTAGTGGAAATAAAAGGCTGGATCCACCTTTCTCTTAAGATAGAAAATCAAATAAAAGGTGCATCTGTCTCTGTGCCATTATTTTGTTAACAAACCTGTGGTTCACTTGCCAACGAGTAGGTACAACAAGAGAAGTCTGTTCAATATGACCTCCATGCCCTAACGAGTTCAGCTCCCAGCTACGCCCGCTGAGGCTAGGTGACACGAGACAGAATAACGCTGTCTACCAGACCACAGTCTCTATGTCTCGCATAACACCTACGTACATATGTATGATTTGCCTGATAACCTGCACATCAAGAGCCCGGTCCGGATTTAAGTAGGAGGTCCCGTAACGTAGGAGCTCTTTACGATGTCCACCCATTGTATGTTGTCCTGTGATCTCTGTAGTGTCTGGGTCATCTACACACACTGTCAGGTCTTCACTGACAACCGGAAATTACCCAAGTCTTCCACAAGGTACAAGGTGACCTGAGACAAGACAGCATGTTTCTTCTCTTTGATAGAGGCACATCGGGTTGTGTTGTCTTCCCTCTTTACATGTGTGTCTGCATATAGATCTTCATACCGTGACAAAACCATACAGTTTCGTTACAGGAGCTAAGTTGTTCTTGAAAACCGATGTTCACCTCTTGAAAATGATATATAGAGGATGTCCAACGAGTCATCCTGTAGGGTCAAATTTACTAAACGGGAGTGAAAAAATTCTTTTGCTTCGTGTGGCATTCCTGGGTGGGGAACCTGATTTCTAGCCCCGGTTTAGAGATGTGCGTCAATGAAGACCTAGATATTTTCATGAGAAAGATAGATCATTTCTGTAATCAAGCATAACGTCTCTGCTCTGTATTGTTTTAACATTGTGTGTTGATATATATTTCAAAGATTTAATGTACCGTGTCTAGAAAAACAGTTGAATCCATTTAAGTAAATAGGACAGTAAGAGGCCATACCATCTCAGCTGGCAAACACCGCTCAGTGTAGCTTCACGCTGTTTTACATTTTGGCAGAAACAAGTGTCACTTCCATATCCACAGCTTCCGTGCACAGAACAAATATTTGATGTGCAAATACAGGTGTTTAATTTGGTACAAACTGTCAGTATTTCAATCTATTGCTGATTTGGAAATTGTCCGGGTTATGAACGGTAGATAGATTAGAAGAAAAACGCCGATTTCTGGGTAAACACACCGATGGGCTGAGACGATAGCAGATGTCACCAGAGGGCGTTTTGGGGGCATGCGTGGCAGAGATCATTCATTTGCAAACAGTACTACCAGGGATATTGTGTGATGTAATTTCTTTATTTGCATGACGTTGAAGTTCGATCTGTGTTTTATTTCTAATACTGTGACATTTACATTCCATCAAGTTTATTAGAACATTTTACCTTTCCGACGAGAGGGCATGTTTGTATGTACAGGAAACCGAGTGGAACCCGGGGCACACGACCGCCTGGCGCGAGATATATGGCACACACTTTCTGACTTCATGGCGCTGCCGAATCAGAATAAGCCGACGCTTCAGGTAAGCCTGCAAGGGCCTCGGTTCCCTGAAAAGGAAGATTAATAACATTGCTGATCAGTATAATGCTTTTTATCAATGCACTGGCTTAACCCTAGTTATGTGTGTAGATAAAATCTGCAAAGGTTTAAGTACCGTTTCTGGACAAACAGGCAAAATCATCTAAGTAAATAGGACTGTAAGTAACCAGATGATCTCAACCATAAAATGCAGATTTTCTCTCTCGCTGGATTCTTTCTCTGTATTATCTGTCTGTTGAAATTAATGTGGTTTTCATTCACTCGTGTTAGGCTTAGCTGGGATTTGTTTGCTAGAAATGTGTTCGCCGTGTAGTTTTTCAGATCTGCTCTCAATGTACCCCCGATATGAACTCGAGAGAGTTTGAATGCTTGATATCCACATTGATTTGTTTAGTTGGTAAAAACTGTCAATATTTCAATCTTATGCTGGCCGGGAAATTGACCGCATTATCTCGTCAAGTTGAATCAGAGGGAAGATGTTGATTTCTGGGTAAACACGCTATTGGGAGCTGATTGCAGACGTCACCAAGGGACGCTTGAGAATCACATGTGCAAGAGAGACAGTATGTCAGCCGCGTTAAAAAAATGCCATTATCTCATATCATGCCAATAATACATTTGGATCTATGAAGATATTCGGGACAATATTATTTCTTGGAGAGGGCACGCGTTATTTGTTAACATCATTCAAAGGACATATTGCGTTATAATGTCGTATTCTGCGTGATTATTGGGATTTGAGGTTAGGACGAAAGCCTACTGACAGTATTGCAACAGACAAGCCAATTGCCGGATGGTGAAAATGAAAGTCCCTTGTCTGTTTACAACAAATTGTAACTCTTGGTGATTTTTACGATGAAACCACCAGGCTCCTCAGATAGAAAAACAAGTAAAGGCTGTATGTGTCTCGGTGCCATCATCGTGTTAAGAACGGCAGAGGTCCATTCTGTTCAATATTACCTCCAGACACTGACGCATTTAGGGTCCAGCTACGTGTCTGCTGAAGGCTAAATGACATGAGACAGAATAACTCTGTCTACCAGACCACCGTCTCACAGACCACAGTGTATGTAACACCCACGTACACATCTAAAGTTTGCGTGATAACCTGTCTCGTTTTGAGTAGGAACACCTATTACGTAGGAGCTCTTTATGATGTCCGCCCATTGTATGTTATCCTGTGATCTGCTCTCTAGTGTCTGCGACATTCCGACGTAGAGTAAAGTTTTATCTGACAACCGGAAATTACCCAAGTCTTTCACAAGCTACAAGGTGACTTGAGACAGCATTTTGCTTCTCATCGAGAGAGGGAAATAGGGTTGGGTTGTCTTCCCTAGGTACATCTTCTTCACCCTGGTTTAGATACACATAACCTTATGAATTCGTGATCGGATCACATTTGTTCTGGAAAACTGATGTTCCCCTCTGGATAATGATGTAGTTAGGATGTCTAACTAGTGATTCTGTACTATCAAAGTTATCAAACTAGAGTGAAAAGAAAAACGTTTGTTTTTTCCTAAATGAGAGAAATCTGGCGACTGTTTGAAGACCTATATCTTGAAGACCTATATCTTGTGATAAGAAAGAATAATGAATTCTGCTCTGTCTGTACTGCTTTAACCCCAACGATGTGTGCTGATGTACCCTTCAAGGATTTAAAGTAACGCTTCTTATTTATTTTATTTACTTATTTGATTGGTGTTTTACGTAGTACTCAAGAATATCTCACTTATACGACGGACAGCAAGCATTATGGTGAGAGGACACCGGGCAGAGCTCGAGGAAACCCACGACCATCAGCAGGCTGCTGGCAGACCTTCCCCCATACGGCCGGAGAGGAAGCCAGCATGAGCTGGACTTGAACTCACAGGGACCACATTGTTGGAAGGCTTTCTGGGTCATTGCGCTGCGCTAACAGACTAAGCCACGGAGGCCTCCAGTAACGCTTCTAGAGAAACAGATGAAATCATGTCAGTAAATAGGACAGTAAGGCCACATCATCTGAGCGTGAAATGACAGCTTAGTATAACCTCACACTGTTGTCATTTTTGCTGAAACAAATGTTATTCCCGAGCTTCCGTGTTAGCTTGCATCTGTTTGCCAGCAACTTTGCCAACAAACAGTTTTTCCAAATCTGCTCTCGATGTCCTCCCGATTTGAAATCATTGAATTTGCAGATCCCTGGGGTGGACAGAGCAAATATTTAATGTCCAAACTGAGGTGTTTATTTTGTAAAAACTGTCAATATTCCAATCTTGTGCTGACTGGGAAATTGGCTGCATTATCACCGGAAGGCGGATTTGAGGAATCATGTCTATGTTTGTGTAAACACGATGATGGACTTAGCTGATTACAGATTTCCCCAGGCGGCGCTTTAGAGGCATACATGGCGGACAGCATGTCATAGTTTGCAAACAGTACTATTGTCTTATGTAATGTCTAACCGCTGTCGGCTGAAGAAAAATCTGGAACAGTATTACACCCGTCTAAATATGTGTGTATTTAGCGTGATGTACATCGGTCAGCTTGCGTTAAAAGGTCGGCTCCTTCTTGAGTGATGACCACATTCAGCCTCCGATGTCACATTACAGAAATCAATTAATCAATCAACAAATCAATCACCCAGTGTGCTCTGTTTCATCGTTATCAACCAAGCAGTTAGCACAGCGTTTAAAACTGATCCCTGTTCGCCAAGCTAAGGACAACATTTGCTGCTGACAAGAGGAATTCTCCGTCCTAATCTGCCAGCCAGGGAGCAAAGATGGAGTCGATGATTGTATCTAAAACAGAAATCCCCGAGGTATTGGGCTGGCATCGATCTCACAGTAATTTCGTAAGAGTCTCGCGACGCTAATGGTGTTAATCGTTACCTCCAAGGGAAAGAACTATACGCATTTAATCAAATGGGGATTAGTTATAGGTTACACAAGCGCAATTCAGCAATTATTTCCCGGATTTGGCTCCGCTTTGAAGAGTTCTGGAGCAGTGATTTGAAATTTGTGAATGTATTAAAAAACGAACACAATACAGCCGCTATGGTGATGGTACACTTTCATGAAAGAACCGGAAATAAAATATTAAATAAAATGTGCTAGCCGTCATCTTGAAGTACAAGGCGTTTTAGAATCTGATTTCCACTATAGGGGATAATGTCAACGACAACGGGAAACGACAGTTCTAAACTGTTTTCAAATATTTTCTTTATTTAATGTGGACACTTCCAGTCCATCATTTGCTTATTAAGATGTGAAACAGAAGAGACGAAAATTGTTTTAATATTGCCATGAATGAGAATTGATTTTTGTCTAGCTCGTCTCTGAGTGAATCACACAAATTACAAAATGATACTCTGATATTAAGCATAACTCTGGTCCTCTGTCACGAGGCTTTATTAAGATAAGTCTGGTAAAATTTCTCGAGAATTCCAGAAGATTGATGAGGAACAAGACCTGACGTTCAACCCGAAGGATTAATTGTACCTGCTGACTGCAAACAGTAAAGTCGCGAAGGGATTGTTTTTCATGTAAATACAACAGCTTGCAATGGATTTGCATTTTACATCTGATTTTCTACAGCGATACAATTTTCTTTTAATGAAAAGGAAAAAGGAAAACGTGCCCTGATGTGCCATTCTGAAGGGTAATATCGCCTATATCAAAGGATTCGGCGATCATGCACATTAATTAAAAGATGTTAGCGTGTCTTATCAATAACAGATAACAATGTGTCTTATCAATTATCATAAACTAATGCCGGGAATTTGTTTATGTTATTTAAAAGTTAGATAACGATAAATGATGTATTGTTATAGGCCGTGTGGTTAAACTGTTGGCTGTTACTTTTGTCAGACAAACATGACAAACGAAGAGACGGAATAGTGAACTCAGCTTGAGTTTATGGTGTAAAGGACTATTACGCAAAAACAATATTCATGATCTGTAGCTTTGTTAATCGAAACCATATAGAAGTTAAGTATGGTGAAAGTTGTCTGCGTACTTAATTAGTTTTGTGTTTAACTCAATATAGTTGTCAGTTATGTCACGGCGGTCAGTGTTATCCGTGATAGACACGGGATTCTCCAAACTAAACTAAACTACAGACCTTCCCCCGTGAACCTGGCAAACCCTATCCATGTCCGATACTGGAAACTTAAGCTTTAATCAGATCCTTAATTGAAGTCCATATACCTCATTCAGAAAAAAATGCAGTCTATTAGAACCGCGAAACGAACAGTAGAATTAAGGTTATATAAGTGCTTTATTTTTGTAGTTTCATTGTTTTGTTATTGATCATGTTAGATGTGTTGAAAGCCTTGCTTGGTAGAGCACAAGTTTTGAAAGTTGAAAAAAAGACGTTTCGGGATCTCAGTTAATGCTGAATGCTGAACATTCTTTAAATGACCTGAAATGTGCGTTTCTTCTTTCATGAAAGATCTCGGCAGATTAACTTTTCCTAGTTAGTCAGGAAGGATACATCGACAATGAAGGAATAAGACGAACAGTTGATGGAATAAGCCTCATCGCTGATGGAACATTTGGCATGAGTGCCTTTGGTTTGTTTCTTGGGAATCCTTTGCCGACTGACGATGCTCAATTGTTAAAGCTGGTAATTTTTTTTTAGTAAACTTCGTAGATCTTCGTGCCATTTATACAGCCAAAGTTTGTTGGGATATCCCATTTCTTAACGAACTTCAAAAGAAATATCTTGTTCTTCTTCGGTTGATTCTTCGGTGAAGTGAGGCGGTGAGATGAAACTAAGCCATTTGGCTGGGAGGATTGAATAAAAGATGGAGTCTCGTGACGGTACACATTGATATCACATATAAACATTGACTATACAAGGTGTGCCGTTAGTAAAAGGAAAACCACATGATCCCTAAAGCGACATCAAGTGATTTAAGTGTTCAGAACGAAGGTATACCACTTGGTTGTGGAGAGAAAAATACAGACATTGTTGCTGGTAATCAATCAATTTACTGAATTAACACAGTCCTTCACTATTAAAATATGGACAAATCGATGACTCCCTTTCGTTCTCCACCACTGACTGTCTTTTTAGCTGATGGTTTGATATAAATTCTACAAGGTTTTATGCTGTGGTAACACTGATGTCGATTGTCTTCTGTTTCTTTCCTTACAATTTAAATGGTGTGCATCTCTTCCTTGGTGATGTTGAAACAATAAATTCATTCAATAAATTCAAGAAAAGAAAAGAATTCGTTTCGGCACCTCTTGTGGAATTTCAACTCCCAACTCTCATATAAAAAAAATATAGTGCTGTGACCGTGAACCTCTGAATGGGAATGCTATAATAGCCACTGAGGGCCTCGGTGGCTCAGTCGGTTAGCGCGCTAGCGCAGCGCAATAACCCAGAATGCTCCCAACAATGCTGTCGCTGTGAGTTCAAGACCAGCTCATGCTGGCTTCTTCTCAGGAACATGTGGATGGTCCACCGGTCTCTGCCCGGTTTCTCCCCACCATAATGCTGGCCTACGTCGTATAAGTGAAATATTCTTGAGTACGGCGTAAAACACCAATCAAAAATAAATAAATAAATAAATCTAATAGCCACTGATATATAATGGTGTTCTGTTGACGGGGTTACTCCACAGAACACATGCCCAGCATGGCGTGTTAAAAGTCAGTTGCAGGCATTACTAGACATTTTTTGTAAACACTCCATTCAGATCTTGCAATCTGACATTTTTTTATTGTATCGATTATATGCCTCTGAGTTGAAATGGGCATATAGTTCGAGTTAGAAAATCTCACCTTCGTTTATTCAGCTTTTAAGCGAATATTTCCTTCGTGTTTTCTTGTGCAAGCTTTAGAGGGAGTCTGCTCGTGTTTTATTCATGACGTTATAGAGTTTGCCTCATCCCTGGAACTGATAATTTACCCCTACAGGGGAGTCATCCATTAAACGGAACAGCCAGATGGTGAAGGTGCCACAGCGGGGGATAGACCTGGATCAATCAATCTATCAGTCAATCAATCAGTTAGCTGGTTTCATAGAGCAAATCACAGGTCCACGCGCGCGTGACATGTTTATATACACCAGGTTTAAAAACACGAGATATAAAACTGTATGTAAAGTGTATTTTCCACACGTATTTTCCCGCGCGTGACATATATACATGTATAATGTAGCTGTCTTAGCCGGGGCAGATTTTGTAACCCTCAAATTATGGTAATAAAATTACTGAAACCACCTTCTAAATAACCATTAGCATTAAGAACGCATTGCGACATGATTGCTTTGAGTGACAGTGGAGTTTTGTCATCAGTGAGTGACAGGACATTGGGTGTGAATTTATCCAATGCGGCCTGTAGGACGGCTCCTCTCTACTTATACCACCCTACTCTCTCCCAAAATGACATGACCAGTGTTTTTCAAGTTTTGTTGAATGTTGGTCGGAACATGCAGTACCTTCTTTTATTATCCCAGATGTTGTGTAGCCTTCACTTCATTTTCTTTTCTATGTTGGTCAATAAACAAAAACCGATACATTCGACGTCACTAATAAACCGGAGAAAAAAATCAATGATGAAAGAAAACAGATCGATTTTCTGTCAACAATTATCGATTGAGTCTCCGTATACAAGTATTGTGACAAGCTCACCAAGAATGTGACCCATTGATTCGTGCTTTGTTTGGAATGTCTAAGGAAAGTCATCGACTGGCCTCTTAATTTCCTGTTTGCTAAGTGATATTCTTTGGAATACTGGAAAATCATCTGTTGTGCTTGAATGTTTGTGGTTGAAATATATTTTCTTTTGTGCTTGATGCGCCAGGAGAGTTTATTTCCTTTTCCTCCCTTGGAAGATTGGAATAAATATAATAGGGACTGGGCATGTATTTGTTGTCGATATAAAGGACATATTGCTTTCTGACGTCGTAGTCTATGCCCTGCATGTATAATGGAACTTGGAGATGGGGAAAAATTCTACGCGCATTTCCAAAGTGGATCAAAACTTTCAGATTCTTTCAAATTTAGTTTTAATTCTTGCCATTTTTTCTTGTGAAACCTCATAGTTCTAAAGGTAGAAAGACAAACAGAAGATTACCACCATGATCCTGGTAAGAGGCCTCTGCTTCCTTAGGCACAACGACGGAAATCGGGAGAAGGCTAGCGCTGTTGTTCCTCTTGGATTTCCTTTTTCCTTTCTTCTGCCTATTGGGTGGCATCATTTAGTAGCGCAGGCTTCAAAGTTTCATTCCAAGTGTAAAGTTATGTGTTTTCCACTAAATGGAGTCGGTTGTAGATTAAGCAAAAGTAGTTCACCGACCTCTGACTGGGTGGGTTTGACCCCTGTCAGCTCTTAAACAGTTCATCCATCAACCTCTATCAGGAATTTGACTGGAGTTTTCTTAGGGGACCAGGACAATCAGGCCCTAAGGGTTTAGGGATTGCAGATTTAGGGACAGTGCTGTGAGGCCAAACGTTAACATGCAAGCAAGTAGGAAATTAATTGTTGTGTGTGTTCACAAGGTAACACGAAACAATATAACGTTTCACGAAATTAGAGTCTTCTTTTAGTGAGTGTAGCCGCCATATGCATCTAACGGTTGCGTGATAAAGAACACATCTCTTGTTCTGTCCTTATTTGAGTAGGAGCGCCTGTCATGTAGGAGCTCTTTACGATGTCCGCCCATTGGATGTTGTCCTGTGATCTGCTCCCCAGTGTCTGAGGGATCCTGACATACGGTCAGGCCGTCACGGACGACCGGAAATTACCCAACTCTTTTACAAGGTACAAGCTGAATTGAGACAAGGCAATATACTGCCCCTCATAGACGTGGATATACATGTACGAGGTAGTACAATCTCCCCATATCAACCGATTTGTGGATGGGTGAGATACACATAACCTTGTAAATGTGTGATTGCAGGCACAGATGTTTTTGAAAACTAATATTCATCTCTGGAAAATTAAGCCGTCGACATTAATTTAAATTCATTATAACAAATCGCTGTTCAGTTACAAAAGGAGGATATATGACATATCTTCGATATCTACTAGCAACATATAGCTATGGATGAGATTAAAAATTCCACAAGCGTAAATTTTTCTGAATTAAGACGGTTATACGATCTTAATCACGGCAGTTGTAGATTATTGTTTTTTTCCAGGAGAATTAAGACGGTTATACGATCTTAATCACGGCAGTTTTAGATTATTGTTTTTTTTCCAGGAACGTCTCCATTTTGTAGATTTTGTTTTATTGAGCCTCGATCAGTCGGTACTATTCGTAGCAATTGTCGTATGCGAGTTATGGATTGAGACAAGGACATACTTTTTTGGGACCTGGTAGAGAAGCGGACAGAGTCCTATGCGGGCATTTCTGAGGGGCTGAAAATTGTCACCGATTTACCGAAGTAGTCCCGCATTTAGAGTTTACTGCCTCGCTGTTTCAGCATCTCTGTAATGCTTTCGTCTATATTTGGGCATGTCATGCCACTAGGGCACTATCACTGTGTAGAACAGCGTAATTAAGCGACGAAAGACGGCTCAAATTATTTTTTGACAATAACGTTTGAGTCTTGCCTGCTGGCACTCTTCTGCTGCATGATGTCATACGTCTGTATTTCCATTGACTTGGTCAGGCGAGGATTGAAAAGAGGGTTTGTTGCAGGTAACCCCACTTACCGTCTTAATTCGGTCCGACTCTGAGGAGTTTTTCCTTTTCCGAAAGTGAAACATTCCGAACAAAACAATCCTCAGCACTACTCAGATTTATCGAAATTAGGCTCAGCTTTGCAGGTTTACTGTCGTTGGAGCAAGAAGAAAAGGCTTTTTGCAGCAGTGCATACACGCATCGTATTCTTGTCACCTTGTCAGTGCTGGCCTTAACGATCTTAGGATAGCATTCATTATGCGTAGTTTGAGGAAGTGGGGTAATGGGGCTGGGAGTCAACCAAAAGCGCTTGAGCGTTATAACATAAACAAAAGCCGAAATCGCAAATCTCTGCGCAGCTCAAGCCGGTATTTGAAGTTCTAGCCCAATGAATTAGACGATTTTTGCTTGTTACGAACCCAATCTTTAAAATGATATACTATATTTGTTTTCTTTTGTTTTTTTGCGCTAACCGGGCCAGTGTCTGACCTACACTTTTCCCCCTGTGTACGTTATAGCCCGCACTGGACGTGTTCTCTAGTGTTCTGTAAACATGAGCGACAAAGTTAGAAGTATCGCGGTCAATTACTGACACCACCTTGATGGTACTTTTACACTCAAGTTCACGTGACAGCAGTCATATTTAGCATTTGAGGGTTTCGGGATTCATTGGAGATCGGCTTTCAAACCATTCGACAATAGACATTTTGTACTCCATTTTCCTGTACGTAGCACTTTGTGAGCTTGTGTTTCGCCACTTGTTGTGTTGTTTGAGACGTTATTTTGGAGCTTGTATCGCTCATTCTCTCTTTGTGAGAACACGTACATTTCATCCCATTTTACCCTGAAAGTGACGATGTGTATTTCTGAGGGTTGAAACATACATCGCCAGCTCAGCATCACGGATGCTACTGTTATTCCGTCCGACCTGAGGAGTTACACCTTCACATTCCATCCGGATCTGGAGACGGACATCAGTAAGAAACTACATATTTTGTAATTATCTGTATTGTTTTGTACTATTTGTCTGTTTTGTTCAAATATATGTTTCGAACTGATTCATCCATCTTTCTGTTTGTTTGTTTGGTCATGTGTAAGTCGTATCGCTGTCTAAGAGTTTAACAAGCCATTTGTTTATAATTTTCCTCTCCGAACCTGGTAACCTTACAATGCTCCCGATGCAACGTTTAATTGGTTCATTTGAAAACCAGGGGCATTTCCCCATCCATATTTAGTAGCTGCCTACCTTTTAAAACCGGCATGTTCCTAAATCAGCAATCATTAGGCACAGTGCATGGGTTTTAAAACCCTTCCGTTAAGCTCATATCACTTGTTTTAGGCGGCGGTCCGATGATAAACTACTTACCGCTCGATCGACATTTTTGTTTATCGTTCTCTGCACTGTGGAAGTTTTCGGCTGTTGAACTACCCTACTTATCACCATGAATCCGCATCACAGAGATTCTCTGGACGGCTGACTAAACATGGCGTCCTGCGGGAGTTTTTAATCAAAGCAATGGTCTAAAATGGCCGATATGGCCCTAACGCAAACGTTTTTAAACCGCTGCGATATGCCATCCCCTCGCCTGGTCACTGCTGATTGAGGAACACACAGATTTTAAAGGCCAGGCAGTCTAAATATGGATAGGAAAATACTCTTGATTTTCCAAATGGACCTCTGTTAGACCTTGTATCCCTAGCATACATCTGATTCATTAGGCTATTGAAATTCCATCAATGGAACCCGTCAATGACAATGGAGACCACGGGGGCTCAAGACAAAAACAATGGTTTTGTTCATATGTATACTATAGAAATATGAGGGATGTGCAGTCTTGAACACAGCTAGATCGGCCAATTACACAATTAACATTTTAGGTTACATGACTGGCCAACGAAAGACATCATATGACGCTCAGCCAAGCCTGATGCAATTTATCGCGCTGATGGCATCTGATGTGTCCCAAGCTATTGTTAATGTAAGGCGTTGATCATATATATTTGAAGTGAAACATGGCTAAATAATAACTGTATTGAATTTGGAAACAACATTAAACGTTTAAAGAAATAATAGAAAAACTATCTCGAGGACCATTCTAAACTTACCAGAACGACATACATTATTGTTTAATAATGATGAAACATTGAAACACTAAGTGAAAATAAATATGAACCAAAAACAACCCGGCTAATATATAATTTGTCTTCTCACAGGTCTCCTCTCTCTCTCTCTCCATATGCTATATGTTCTTCACACATGGCCTGAACAGCGAAAGTGGTTAATCGGGTGAAAGGTGGCAACTATGACAGTATTCTTTGTTATTTACATGGAGTCTCCCAACTGGATGTATAGAGTAAATCCGCCCGTTGGCGAATGGAAAACCCCACCTAATGTAATTACCACCAGCTCTAGAAAGAGGAAGTGCTGTGTTGTGATGACTTCATTGAAATGGAAGGCCTATAGGTAAGAAAACCAAAGATAAAAGAAAAAACAAGCCTGCACTTACATGTACAAATCAATACAGAGTTTAGCTCAAAGTAGATTATCTCATACCACACCAATATGTTAATTCATGAAAGTCCATCTGCTGGGCAAGATTTGGCGGCAAATCTGACTCCCCACTTCTGTGAAGGCGCACATTTATTTTACCATGGTGAGTTACAGGTCAAGATCGAGCTTTGGCCTGCTTAGTCAATTTCCGATTATAGTGTGGACAGGTTTCCTGACCTCTTTTCAAGAGTTGGTTGCGGTATTGTAATTTGAATGGTAACAATAAAGTTAGCCAGGCTTCCTTGTATATTGCTGATACAAAGTAGAGATTTTATCAGCCACTGCCGTCCTGAGCTGGTGTAATTGCAGATAAGCTCGAGTTTCCGACCGTGTTTAAGCTGCACAAAGCTACGTCTGTCGTTGTAGAGTTTTGCAGACTTTTGAACGCTGTTACAGTATAGTGTAGTGAATTGAAACTAAGTACATAACTTTACCGTAGTGACTTACAGGTCAAGTTTGAATTTCTGGTCATTTCGTCCATGGCAGACACATTATGGCCGTTTTAGTCTTGTTTTTTTCTTTTACCAAATTTATGCATGTTTCGGCCATTTTGAACGAAATTATGCCTGTTCTGTTGTAGCCATTGACCCAGCTATGGTTCTGATCGCTCAATTCAGCAGAAAACATGCATTACTTTATCAATGCTTGTATTCATATACAATTTGCAAAACAGAATTTTAAACAACCCTCACCACTCCTGATGAAATGGGCCATTGAATGTTTAGATATTGTGATAATAAAGACTGATGAGTTCCACAATCTTAACCTCATTGCTCTCTCTGTGTGCTGATTTAACTCTAATGGTTTGCGTACAACTGTAGACATGTATTTCAAAGCTTTCCTCTATATCCCTTCTAGAAAAGCAAATGAATTCTGCTGTGGACAGGGCAGGAAAAGACTACATCCCCTGAGCCGGAAAGCACAGCTTTGGATAGTTTGACGTTTTTTCACTTTCGGTTGAAACGAATGACCTATCCCCAGCTTCCGTATTAGCTTGGATATGTGTGCCAGCAATGATTTGATAAAGTAGTTTCCACGATCGTCTCCCAAATTCAAGTATTCCTTGAATTTGCAGATCACTGGGGTGGACAGAACAAATATTTGACGTCCAAACTGAGGTGTCTTTTTTGTGAAAACTGTCAATATTTCATTTTGATGTTGACTAGTAAATTGCCTGAATTATCCCAGGAAGTTAGATTAGAGATAGTCAGATTAGAAATATGCCGATATCTGCGTAAAGACGCTGATGGAATGAGCAGATCGCAGACGTCGCCAGGATGCACTTCAGAGGCGTATGTGACACAGACCTGACGACTTGTCTGTGGTGTGCAAAGAATATCTTTGTCTGATATCATTTAAACATCCCACATCTGGATCTATGAAGAAATCTGCAGCAGTACTGAGAAGATGTGTTTTCCACATGCATTTTACATTTCACAGATAACCTTTAGCTTTTTGGGTAAAAAATACTTTGCTTAATGGAGGCTCTCAACCAACCAGTCAATCCTGCTTCACCGTTATCAACCAATCAATCCTGCTTTACCATTATCAACCAATCAATCCTGCTTCACCGTTATCAACCAGTCAATCCTGCTTCACCGTTATCAACCAGTCAATCCTGCTTCACCGTTATCAACCAGTCAATCCTGCTTCACCGTTATCAACCAGTCAATCCTGCTTCACCGTTATCAACCAGTCAATCCTGCTTCACCATTATCAACCAGTCAATCCTGCTTCACCGTTATCAACCAATTATCGAACACATCGTTCCAAACTCATCCCACTTTGCCAAGCTATAAGGACAAAACCACTGCTGGCAGGAGGAATTCTCCACCCTAATTGACACCCCCGAGAGTCTCGATTGGCATTGAGTCATTGAGGCTGTAGATAAAGTAAGAATACTGGAGTAGCACCGATCTAACAGCGATTGCGATCTCCTCTCCTCAGTATCAAGCGGATTGCGGTGTTTCTCATATCTAAAACCGGGGTCTAAGGTGACTGAACGATGGTAAAGTGATGACGGCCCCCAACAGCTGAGTGACATAAATAGAATTGAAGGTCCAATCCAAGGGAATAAACTATAATTAATTCTGTGGCAGAGAGTCGGCTGTATCTAATCGCCCTACCACCTCCAGAAACCAGTTATCATTTAGTGGTCAGATTAGGCTTTGTTCCTATATATCGATTGATTGATTGATTGGTTGGTTGATTTGATTGGTGTTTTGCGCCGTAGTAAAGAATATCTCACGACGCGGCCACATTTATGGTGGGAGGAAATTGGGAGGTGCCCGCAGGAAACTCACGACCATCCTACGTACGGCGGAGAGGAAGTCATCATGAGCTGGATTTGTACTAATCGCATTGGTGAAAGGTTCCGGGGCCATTACGCTGCACTAAAGTGCTTACCCGTTTGGACACGGAGGCCACCGTCCTCCTCATATTGAGAGCTGAGCTGTACAGCCCGCCCAAGCAGGCTAGGTGACTAAGTTTATTACATGACTAGTTGTCGCTTTTGTATCAATTACGCTTATTGCTCAGTTAATAAAATTTATTAAAAAAAGGGACAGACTTTTCTTCTTTCAGGACATATGAGACTGAATTTTACTAAACAATGTACACTGTGCCAATAATGATTATATTGCGGTGGTTTGCAGGACAAATGGCGACAGCCACGTTGGGATTCTTGATCAATGACGATACCAAAAGCAAAGTCTGTGAAACTGTCGAACCGCCAGATTAAATATATAATATTTAATTTACTTGCAAACATTTGTTTGATTATGTTCCTAAACAAAATCGTTGCAATCGCAACTTTCTCAGTAGGTTTCCACTACTTCTAAATTTCACAAGAAAGGAAATTAAAATAGAACTTCCATAAATGATAAATAATCACAAAAACTCATTTCGCCGGAAAGAATGCTAAAGATAAACTCTCTTTATAAGAATTATAAGAGTTACTCATAGAATTTTAAAGGTAACTTCCACTTTCAAAAGGATGCGTAATTTTTGAATACTACAAATACTATTTGGAACGAACCATGAATATTTCCTATCGCTACGGTTTCAAAATAATGATTATTGTCATGGAATAAAACCACTCAACCTTATTAAAACTGTCGTGCTAACGATGTAAACTTTTCCATTTTTCTATCACATATTTAATGAAATGTTCATCTCTACGTTTTGATCAGCTACAACGGATATAGATTTGTCATTTTTTAGTTATTACAACTATTATAGTTATTATTAGTCATCACGTAATTTTGATTGATTTATTTATTTATTTGATTGGTGTTTTACGCCGTACTCAAGAATATTTCACTTATACGATGGCGGCCAGCATTACGGTGGGAGGAAACCGAGTAGAGCCCAGGGGAACCCACCACCATGCGCAGACCTTCCCACGTAAGGCCGGAGAGGAAGCCAGCATGAGCTGGGCTTTAACTCACAGAGACCGCATTAGTGGGAGACTTCGGTCATTGCGCTGCGTTAGCGCGCTAACCGACTGAGCCACGTAATATTGACTTAACAGAACAGTCGAATCGCTTACAATTTCACAAGCTCGATTTAATGTGTTCATCATGCAACATTTAAAAAGTCTATCATCAGATGGGAACAACTGCTGTGTTTGGCTCGTTAGGATACAATTACCCGAACTAGCATCTTTTGGACACGTTTATCTTCTCAAGCCACTGACCTGTTGTTTTAATACAGTCTACTGAGTTAACATGTCATCATCTGGTTTAACTGAGTTTCGTGCCATTTCTTCAATGCTTCTTTCGTTTCTTGTAATGTTTTGTATTCCAATTTACAAGATACACCACCAGACGGCCAGAAGGTTTTGCTAAACTGAGGTCAAAATCCCAACTTCCAGACTTCAATTCTTAGAGTTGAAAATTCAAAACCTAAGTCCACGCCCTTCAGCGTTGACTTATTAACATTAACGCCGATATTTTTTTCCACCATATTTGGTAAAATGCAAATAGATATCATATTCTTTTGGCAGCTTTAATAAATCGTTTTGCATGCACTCTTTAATAGGAGCTTTTTTTTTCACTTCCCTAAGCTGGATCATTTTTTTTTTGACAATTATTAAAATTTCTTTTCTTTAAACAATACATTGAAAATCTATGGATTCACCTGACGAATTAGTTACAGTTTAACTATGTTACGTGAATATTGCCTGTGCAGTATCGGTGATTTGTATCTATACTGACTTCAATTCTGTTGATTACCTAAGGCACTGAGCAATTGGCTATCTCTTGGAACTAGCTGTGCTCATTTTTAGCTTCATTCACCTGCCACCTCACTGTTTACCACTGCTATTGTAAATTACGCTTTCTCTTCGCCAGTACTAGCCATTTAGCTGACACATGATTTTCTGTGCTTGGTAACTAAAATGCGTCTAAGACGACCTGTACGCAGTCACGTGGTCTGACCTGGATAGAGAGCAGACGACCAGCACGTGATCTATTGAAGCACGTGACCGGAACAGTGACGTGTACGGCGGAGCTGATGTAGAGCATGAATGGTGAGAGGTAATCTTGAAGAGAAGACGTGAAACAGTATACAGCGGTAACCGGAGACGTCAGGTAATTTATGACCACGGTTTGAAGTCCATATAGCCGAGTCAAGCGTGTACTTTTATACCGCAGTCTGGCCCGTGACATTTGAAAAGCTTCTAGGCTTTGATCCGAAAACCACGCTTTATTTTATCGGTAACTTCGTTAGTCAAATAAGCTGCAGCCACTGTTTCAGTGATTTGGTAACTCTACCATTTTATGAGCCAGTCAGTAAACACAGAGAATTGACTCTCTTACTCACTGACTCAATGACCCAGTCAATCGATTAGAGACACGATTTGCCAATTGACCAAAAGATCAGAATGTAAATACGTTGTGGCATTGCTGCGATTGTGGTAATCAGTGTTGTTATCTCTACACTATGTTGTTATCTCTACACTATGTTGTTACCTCTGCAATATATTGCTTAAAATTGAAAATTTCGTGAGAAGGACGTTAAACAACACTCAAATAAATAAATAGATATATAAAAAATAAATAAATAAGACACTTCCTGATCCCGTTTTTCATCAGCAACTCCCGTTCAACATCAGACAATTTTTGACCACGTTACTTTTCTGATGTACAAATTAAAGAAACGAGACATATGATAAAGTTGTGCAGTATCTGATAATCAAGTTATATCCCATATATCCTGATAAACTTTGACATATGGCACGATGTATACGTTTTACGTCTGCTTGAATTTGACGCCAGATAAAACGTGGCCTGGAAATATGGGGTTAGGTTGGGTTTAGCTAAAAATATCAGACGACTAGAGTCAATAGGAAAAGAAAACTTCATCGCATTGGACTGCAAAACCAAATTGATCTTTAGGAAAAAAACAGAAAGTCTGGAATGAAACCGGGAAAATGGATGCCTAAATATTGCTAACATAATGGACATGATTAAAGAATACTTGCCCAACGAATGATTTTGATACTCATGAAATGTCTGCACTCAGAACATACACCGTGTTTTTTCCACACATCACTGGAAACTGTTCCCGGCTTCTTTTCACATGACTCAGTCCTAATTTCTTACTTAGTATACTTCATTAGGTATTGGCTTGTGTCGAGCTTGGTTTTAAATTAGTCATGTAATTAATGCCCAGGAACGTCCATTGTGGATGACGAATTAGGTGTGAAGTGTGAATTTTCACACCTACATTACTCAAGACAATTAAGATTAATGAATTAGAACCTCTAAACTTGCCTGTTACGAATATGACCTTCATCTCGACCTCTAAGGATGAAATCTGCATGTGTTATGTACGGGAATGTTAGTTCATTATTTATCACGGGTCGGTTGTTTACAATGGCCACACTCAATGATAATCGCCACTGATGATAGTATTAAGGCTTGTATTGATGTTAACAAATTCGCTGGATTTCATCAATCCATTTTCATAAGAAATAATGAGATCACTAAGTTGATAGCCTCTCCGTCCGCCTCAACCTGGGGTTCCCCCTGGCCCTGCCCGATTTCCTCCCTCCATAATGCTGGCCGCCGTCGTGTTAGTGAAATATCCTCAAGTACCGTACAAAACACCAATCAAATAAATAAATAAATAAATAAATACTACAAACTATCCACTGTCGATGCCAGTACTGTCTAAACCTCTTAGAAAGGTTGGTGATTTCAACAGGCAAGGCTGAAAGACCTTGTCATCAGGTGCTATGTCTCCATATCCAGTGTCCTCATCCAGATGTAATCGTTCCTGTGGTAAAGACTACAGCATAAAGGTAAACAGCATTCAGTGACGACAGTGTGATAGTAGGCAAGTAGTCACACATAACCTGTGAAATCCGATCTTCCGTCAATTTACCTCAGGTAAGGTATTATTGTAACTGCTCGTGTAAGTGTGTAAAAAGTGGCGACTTTCAACTCCTTGGCACCATGGTTTGAGCAGAATTAGATAAAAGAATGCAGTGGTGTTGTATGCAGTTTATTACGCGTTATTAGTCCAGAATTACTCAAACTTCTGAAATATAAGGGCAATTATCTCACATTCCCAGGTGCTATTTTGTGTGATATTCTTAGTCATCTTGCTGTTAAGAAATTTGATTTTGGGAGTAGTAGTGACAGATCGCTAGAAACGAATGTACTTAATCATTATGCTATCATTGCATTATGCTAGTCAAGATTTGTTCTGGTGCTGTTACTTCTTGGCTAAGTTCCAGAAATTTGCAGATGGCGCAATATTCTCTGCCATCGTCTATAGTGTGTACTCAATGAGAGATTGAGCAATGGCTCCGCATTTAGTTTCCGTAAACTTACGTAAACAATGATGAATTGGTTGAATTTTGTGTGGGTGCTTGTCCTCTCTGATCTTAATTTTAGCGCTATTTTTAAGAAGAAGTAGTCTGGACGTGAAAAACAGTGGGCACAAAACATTTCCCTGCATTCAGTGGAACTCTCCCACGCCATGGACGTTATCATTGATAGATATATCTCCGACATTTGATTAAATCTCGGATACATGGGCCGCCTGAGCCCTCCGCTGAAGCAATTATATTGCGGCAGTTTTACGGCAAATCGCTTCTATACAATGACGGCTGTACACAATTTAATTCTTTCGTTCAATACACATGGATTGTCGTTGCCATCAAATGCAAATAAGAATCTAAGAAAGAAGAGCCATTTAATCATGTTGTCTGACAGTTACACACGGAAAACTACTTTAGTTACAAGACCTCTCTCCACAGAATTGATGTGAATAGCCTACTAAAAGAAAAGTTCACCTTCTCAGGTAAAAAAGCTTGTTCTACGTTTCATATTGTTGTCAACTGACATTTCTTTTTGATAATCCTGAATGTTCAATTGTACAAAGCAGATGTACAATACACGGATGTCTGGGTTTGCTGTTGTCAAGAGCAGTCCCTGGACCAAATGTGTTTATGTAGTTTTTCATTAGACATTTATGTTGTCATCAAAAATGAGTGGTGAAAATCGTCTACAGCACATCGCTAGGTTATACGAAAAATCTCGACCTGCAGCGACATTTGAACGAGCGGAAGTCCAAGCAACTTTGACAGCGATGATCTGGCTTGTCACCCCTGGTTTCACAAAACAATCTATTCAAGATTATTAACTGAACTATGAGACAGCAAGCTGTTGCGCATCTAACCAATGCGATATTCACACATATAATGTTTGGGCTGAATTAATAAATTTGAGGCACAGGCTTCGTCATACATACATTTTCCTTTAAAAATGAAGGCCTATAGGCTCATTTGACTTTCAGGAATATTGCTCTTGCAGAAATCGATTAACTTATTTTCCAACAGAACGGCTCAGAATCTAGCTCAACTCTGTGGAGTTCCAGAGATGATGCCTTTGGTGAAAAAGGCTGCTGTAGCCTTTGTAGGATTTATGAATGCATGGTGGACTTGGTGTGCATGTTTTAAAAATTGTGAAACATCGTGGTTTCAGTGAGCCAGAACACAACACAGTAAACATACAACACCTTTAGAGTGAGAGAAATAATGAATTTGACAGGAAATTAATTTATTAAAAGTAACTGTGATTGGAAAGTTAAGAATTTCATAGCACAGGACTGAAAACAGAAAGGTTATCTTTCCTCATTCTCCCTTCACCATTGTCTGAGGATTATATGCCATGAAACTGTCCACGACTTGAGTCACTGACAATGGCTACATTCATGTTAAGGTGACACATGAGAGCTGATGAAGCCTTATCTTTAATACGGTTTTTCACCTGAAAAAGAAAGCTGAGAAACATTATTGAATACCTACATTAAGGACATATCATACACCAAAGAAAGAAACAATACTCTTCATATAACGTTAAAGCTCCGTGAACGATGTAATACCCTTCTTGTCAGAAATGTCAGTCAGACCAATAACATTGAAGGCATTGGTCAGACGTGAATAGGCAGGAATTTAATTGTCCAGGCAGTTATTTCATTAAAGAAGGATAGAAGATGAGTGGATAGAGGCTCTAAATCCCCATAAAAATGTTGCTTTGAGGTGAAGGTTGAGGTTCATTGCGGTGATATGGCAAGATTCCGCAGTGTGCTTGAGCGTTGTTCAATGTCATATATTCTGACAGGACATTGTTTGCATGTTGGCATGGTAACCAGAAGTAAATGCAGTCCCTGGGAGTTTTTCCTTTGTTCATGACAATAAAGGTCTTTTGTTGTCTCAGCAATACTAGAAAACTCTTCGTCTGGTCAGAATGATGTATTACCCGTTTGTGTCAACATTGTGTCCCCGTTATGTCATCGCACATATGTTCGTGTCCAGTTGTCATCTTCCGTTCATTACACCGCTAACATCTCCCAAAGCCTGCCCTTACTTGATGCCTTGATCAATCATTGAATGGCAGCTATTGCAGAACGAGTTCCTCACGAATATGTTGACGTACGGCAGTATTGTGTAATTACTGACCACTAGATGTTTTCAACCACGAAACAACTGGCATGAAAATCATTTGTTTTCCAAAATTGGATGAATTGGAAAGTACAGGTTATTTCTTATTCCGTTTATTGGATGTATATTTCCTTTATCTTCAGTTTAATGACAATATTCTTTTAGGGACATAAGGCAACCCACTTGTATTTAGGAAGGTGTTTTCCTACACAGGTCTCGTAAGCGATATGGTCCAAGTCTTAGAAGTACAACCTGAGTACTTTCACAATTCTTACGATTTTTTATCTTTAAATAAATATATCATTTGATCTAGTGTTATCTTTTGTTTTAAAATTTGTACACAAAAACATGAAAACAATGCAAAGGGAGCAGGCCTCGGGGAGTCCACGACATTTATTTACTCTCTTCCTTTGAAGATTAGTGATATCCTTGCAATATGATTTATTTATTGGATTGCAGTTCGCAGTTATTACACCGACATTTAAGAATATTTTACTTTCATGGTTGTCAGCTTGTGATTGCTAAAATTCGTAGGACCCGAGGAAAACAGTGACCTAGGGCAAATTGTTGGCGACGTTTCCTATTCGTTAGCGAGACAGATACACAATAAAGGTGAAAACAATCATATAACAAACAGTACAGACTGCTCAAGTGGTCACAAAGGCGCTCTGGACCGAAAATTGTCACCACGACCCAAAAGTAACGAGTGCGGCGGAATGTAGATTTACCTGACCAAGGCTGTTGCGGATGGAGACTGAGGTGCGAACATCTGTGACCACGCCTCATTAAAGCGGCATGGAGCATGGAAGGCAAAGAAATGCCGCTTTGGCAGTCTGGTCGCGCGAAAAGCCACGGATTAGAAAAACACGTGACAATGTAGTTAATTATAATCTACAAACAATGAATATATTTTATGCTTGCAATAGCAGTATGATTTGTGAAATGAAACAAACGTACAGCCTATATATATATAGGTAGGCTGTACGTTTGTTTCATGAATGTGAATATGAAACCGTAAACTATTTAAATAATAACGTGAAGTCAATCAAACCAAAACCGTCCAGTCATTTCAGCGCAAACGTATAGCCAGATTTTCCAAACTATCAGTTGAAAGAACAACCACAATGGTTGAAATCTGGCTCCTGTGCTTGCCTTAGCAGCATGATCTAAAAGACTGTTGATGCAGTCATATTGATGTTTCGCCACAAAGATGATTCTGAGTTTAGTTGAATGCCACTAAATCTAATTTCTGAAAGCCACATCAGTCTCTGTTGGTTTGACTTTGATAAAAGACCCAATAGGTTTTCCATTTGGTGTTCTCAACACGCCAGACTTAACACTCAATCTTTGTTAACAATACCCGCCTTAGAGCGCAGACAGCACAGTTACATGCGATTACGGAAGGTTTATTATTCTAGTTGCGAATCTCCGAATGATTGATAACAATAAACATGGCCGGCTGGCCGTCGAGGAGAATAGTGACCTAATGGGAACAATCGGGCGAGAGGATGAGGTGTCCGCTCGAGCATCCTTAAGCGCACTTCCGCCTTCCGGTTTGCTTCCTGGCCTTCTCCATTAACCTCATCGTTTGTTGTCGTAACGTCAGTTCTTTTCTCGACTGCATGATCTGTGAGTTATGAAGTTTGATAGATGTATACTTAAATGTACCTGAGCAACCACAGAAGGCATGAAACAACAAACACGAACCACGTTGAATGATGCAGAGGCGAACTGTGGAGTGGCTGTTGTCGATTTATAAGGACATGTTAGCTCTTTGAGCAACAGGTTAATAGTGTCTCAGCAACAGACTATACCATTCTAAAAATAAATTTCATGAGAATAGATACTCTTTCCTGTGCAAAGTTTTCATAGTTTGCGGTTCATTCGTTCCTGTCCTTGTGATGACTATTTTGTTGGCAAACTTCATACTACATGTGAAATATAATACAAAAGAACAATGGTCAGTTCGATATGGTTTGGAGTCAGCATTACGCGACAAATTTATTTATTTATTTGACATGTTCTTTACGCCGCACTCAGAAATATTTCAGTTGTAAGATGGCACAGCCGGGGGCAGGGGGAGGGGAGCAACCCACGACAATGCACATGTTGCTGCCACACCTTCCCACATACGACATACGAGAGGAAGCCAGCTGGAGCTGGGTTTCAGTGTGAATTAATTGATTGAAGTAGATTCATTAACTAATGTTTATTCAGAATATAAGAACGTTTAACTCGTGAGGAATTCTTTCTAAGACTCTTTACTACTCTAGGGATTTACAATTACAATGAAATAAAATGATTGGTATTAAGATAAATATTGCTGACAACTTTTGAAAATGCACACCTATAACCAAGCGACGAGTTCGCCACCACTGCCGAAGTGGCAGTGGAGATACTGCCGAAGTGGCGTAAAGCCATAATGATTCATTCAAGCGACTGGTTTGTCCAATTTCACCAGATGTAGTTTTGGAAAGATTTTTTTTTGGGGGGGGGGGGGCTTAGTGAAGAAATCGTGAATCCACTACAGCTTTTGCTTCACGTAAAGACCGCCACATTGGTACCATATCGTAGATCCCTCATAAAGCATGGCAGTCATCCAATGCACTTCAGTATCTGTCGCATTTTTTGATGACTGAGGTGGAAGAAACAAATCCCGCAATTCTATGACTTTGGACCTTTATCAAGAGTAGGACTCTGACAGACATTTATTGTCGATCTAGGAATGTCTTTAATCCAGACGACGTGTCCCAGTTGGTCTAGATTGACAATGAAGGAGTTGAGCAGGTTCACACAGCAGCACTCGGATTGTTACGGGTTAAGCTTGGAATTATCCCCCGTTGTGAATCCTGCACTGGAAATTTCTATCGGTGTATTTACAGCACATCCCCGAATTTGCTGAGTCAGTGTTCAACACGTTCTGTGGAGTTTAGGATCATGACTTCGCCAGCGATGAATATGAACCGGCTCACTGGATTCTTGTATTGTGTATGAAGTTGACTTAAGTGCATAACTGAACTGAAAGTAGTATTTGCAGAAAATATTTCCGAAAAGGCTTGCTTCTTGTCGTCTACATGACAACCCTGCACACTTCATGATTTAAAAAATTGGTGATGAGAGTATGATGTTTAGGTTAGCTGTACTTTGACGTATTTTTGGTCAAGTTTCTATTTAAAAAACAGATCTCCGTTAAATAAAGAACGCATCATGTATAACACTATTTCGTGCGGATTTCAAATGTGGGCCTTGTTGTTTGGCATTTTTAATAGTGATTAAAATTTAAATAAAAGACTTAGATGCTACGATTCTAGGTGTCGAAACCGACATTCGTTTACCAGGCGTCAACAAAGATGAGTGTTCCGGGTTAATAATCGCAAGACCAGTTTCCAAAAACGACAAATAAGGCAAACACTCAAACAACTAAGAAAATATATAAACATAAAATTACGATGGATTCATGCAAAGACAAGCAGCCAACAGTTTTCATTGATGACGAAAAGGCGCAATGAGTGTTATAAGTGGATGAATAAAACCAGAATCCAATTTCAGTATATATGGTGTGGATAGTCAACTATGAATCTCACTTGGGCTTTGATTGCAATTGTTCATATAGCCAACGTGGCGATCACACTGAACACGATGAACATATGTCAACTTGCCCCGGGCTAAGCATAATTAGACACAATTTTAAAGCAGAGTCAGAGAGATGCTGAACACTGCGTCGGCATGTACCAACAAGAGATGGACTTCTTGCACGAATATGAATGAATGGATGAAATAGCAGTTTTAGACATCTGAGGTACATTGTATTCAAATGGTTTAGTCTAAGCCACATACGGCCAACCCAACAGGTTTTTGCTCTTAAGGCACTGGACTATAATGTAGAGACGTCGTTTCTTAAGGCGTTCTTGTTGAGTAAAATACTGCGAACCGTGTCACCACTACTGACCTTCCAGGTTCACAAACTCACACAGGAGGTAGACATGAGCCAAACATAAGCTGCGATGACCTATATCACACTACAAATTAAATCTGCCAAGATCAGCAAATCAGTCTTTCCGAATACAAAGAATGGTGTTTGTTTTGAACAAAGATACAGGAAGCTACCATACACTTGGATCGAATGTTCTGATAAGGTCTGTTCTGTTAGATTTTGGTGTTTATTGAGCGGACACTTAGGAATTGTGGGTCAATGGTGCTCCCGGTGGTGTTAAATGCAAGCCCAGTCCACGATCCATTGGGCACACAAAACAGCAAAAACGTCGATACTGGCACCGTACTCTACATCCTGTATATTTAACCTACTTATCCATATTCATTATGTCAGTTTTTTCTTCACAGTAAACACATCAAGGACCGTCGTGTCTTTAGATAGTCGTGAACTGAATAAGTTATAATGAACTCATCCAAGCCGGAGGTGATATCATCAGAGAACAAATGTTAACTTTAAAGATGAATTTTAAGTTTAATGGAATCCAATAAATCGTGGTATGGAAACTTTTGGCTAAGTAGGAGGTTACGAATTTCTATTTCAGGAACACAGAGCTTGCTCTTTCTCCCATTTGTATAAACCTTATATAATATGTTACTGATCAGAGAAAGCTTATATTTGAATCACTAACCCATTTTCACTGAGTTAACATGCAACGTATTTCCACTGTGGAGTCTGCGGGGAAGACATTAGCGTTACTTCCGGTCTTGTGTGACCTTTGTCAGTTATCATCCTCACTGATCTATGAATGAGTGGAATAAGCCTGTCAGTCTTTATAAGAGGGAAAAGGAAAACAAACCTAGTAGCAATTGTGTCCAGTTCCGCCTATATTAAACAGTGGAGAAATAGACATTATAAAAGTCTATCAGACTTACAAAACATACTCTTGGTTGATCATATTTAATATGTACTATAAGAGGGTACAGAAAATCTTTTCAGCTGTCTTCGTGTGGCCTTAAATGGCTGCAAAGTACAGTTTTTCTGGAGGCAACAAGCTTGTCCCATTTACCTCGAAAGTTTATAGATGACATTATTTCCTGAAATTTCCAACCACTGTCTAAAAATTTGCATAAGATAGATGGGTTATATAGCGATGTGCTTTGCCTTATAAATGATATTTCCATTCTTTGTTAAAACCCTTCACATTGTTTGTGTATGCTCATAAAAAGCATCCATATTTCGTAGGTACCGGGACGTTAGAACAGCTAACGCTGTGTTTAATCTGTAATTTTAGCCTCTTCTTGACGAAGTCCGTCATGTTCCTTATCGAATATCAGTAGTGTTTTTTCTGTTAACTCGACTTAACTCTTGTCAGTGTTTATTATTACTTCAAATGCTCGGTGAATTGTCTATATGCAAGTTATGCTCAAATCACAGACCAACAAGGCAATGTGAGAACAGCGTTCTAATTCAAACCTCCTACAACGCTAAAAAGCACTCAATGGAGGTCAACGTGTAGGTGTCAAGGCGACTGGTGATCACTGTTCTGCGAATCACTGTCAGACTGAATGAATAAAAGTGTAGGATTTTGTTGAGGCTTTACAATGGCAATGCTGGGATGCGTGCTCTCCCTTGGGAAAGTCGAGGCACATGAACTGTTTTATCGGCTCTTCAGGGATTTGGCTACTCCCTAGCACCACGTCTACAAATAGGGTTTTGACGGACACGAATCTTATACCGGTGATTCTATCTAGGGTCATTGCTGGCCGAGTGTTATAAAACTGTAGCGTTCTAGCCCAGAAAAACCGTTACCAAGGAGACCAGAGATGCGAACCACCATGCCTTGTGGTAAGATCATAAGATCATAGTTCATAAATTTCGCATAGGCCTACGTTTTACGTTGCCGTTGTTGTAAATAAGCCTGCTTTTCATCGATATTGAATACATGGTTCATACACAGCTAATGGAATAAACCAACAATACCATTGCATTTCAGAAGATGTTTGCAACACATTATCCCGAGGGAATGGGCTAAAGTTGCTAACCATCGACATGTAATATCCATTTAATACGGGAGGCGTCAATTTGGTGAATGAATACGGTGATGCGTCTTCGGATAGCCTAGGTTCACTCTATATTACCAGACTGAAATAGTATGCATGACGGACTAACATGTCAATGCGTCTTGGGAAATGCATAAAAACGACCCGAAAGTCCCCACAAATGATGTTTTATTAATTGTATCATGAAACCGATGTCAGCTTGAGTGTTGTTCTTCAGGGTGATTCGATGCACTACTCTACTAAAACTTCGTTTTTAGATTCTGGTAATTACTTGTATTATTAATTAATAGATTACAGAATAAAGTTATTAACAAATTGATATTCGCACATTGGGTCGTGCTGTCATTTTAGCGGATTGGTAAAGCGTCGTAACACACATATTCCATCAGACTATGAAGGCGACGACCTTTCACAGAAAACGGCCATGGCTTTTACCAAAAAAAAACCAAAAAACCAAAAAAAAAAACATGCAGCCATCATGAAAGAATCATCACAAAGAGCCTACATAGAGAGCGCCTCTGCGAATCTGCAAGTCACAAATTTCTCCAACTTTTTCAGTCATTCTCTTTTTCTTGTAATTACCTGACAATGACTATGAATGTCACCAAATCTATTAACCCTCCACATTTTCAGCTGCAGAAGTCATGACTTGGCGTCTACACAGGCAATGGCATTCTCCAGAACTCCAACCTGGGCCTCCTCCACCGCCTTGGGGTCTCTCAGGAAGTACCCGTAGGTCGATAAGCAACCCCAGATAAACAACCACGCCGATTGTCTCAAATGAAGGGTAGAGAATAGTTATTAGAAGCTCATGAATAATTCATATCAGTCGTGTCTTGTGTTTAAACTGTCAGACCAGCCGAGGTGATCACAGTGTATTGGTTCCCAAGATATTGAGGTCAAAATCTATGCTCTCATTTTGTCCTAGTTCCTTCGCATTTCGGGTTGATTCACAAATCCAATAGTCGAAGCAACGGAAAGAATCGGGTAAACCACGTACAATCCCATCACCTCACTTCCGAATGCAAAGGCATAATGTCTTGTATATAACTCAGGCCGTTAGGCTACTTTTATTTCTCCACATACCTCCGCCATTTTGGCCGTTAATGTGCACGAGGTCAAATAATGAGAATCAGAAGGGCTGGTTTTATGAAGCCGCTACTAATTAAATCAAAATAAGGGAATGAAAACGTCGGATTTAGGTGAGACTTCAGTTCATGGCGCTGTCGGATTCAGCGCACTCTCCCGGTGAAGTCAAAACACGTGAATTGTTTTATCGGCTCTTAATGATTCAACTACTTCAGTGCACCAGGTCGACCGACATGGTTCGGATAGCAGAAGGGCGTCCGACATCTTTGATTTCATCCTGAACTATTTGCTGACCGAATGTTATAAAACTTACATTCGAGATCAGTAAGACATCAGTATGGAGATCAAAAATAGGAAGGACCACGTCATATGGTACATGTATTTGTCTACAAGAGTGTAATCCATCAAAGTCCATCGAAGTCAGATTCCTCAATTGTTGGTGTGATACGGTACGTAGGTTTCATGCAGCTAAGGAAAGGAACACACCATAACACTGCATTTCAGAAGGTGCTTGGAGTACACTATCCCAAGGCAATGGGCTTACGGTGGAGACGGATGACATGTAATATCCATTAAATGCAGGAGATTAATACAGGATCTATTTGTTGATTGATCAAGGTGTCTTCCCGTCGCCTTGGTTGAGTCCATATTGTCGGATTATCACAGTATGCAGGAGGAGTGATTTGGAAGGATCTACAGCTTATTAAAAATTCCTGACTTGCCAATGCTCTTTGGTAAATGTGTAGGAAATCTGGCCCAAAATTCCCAAGAAAGATTATTAATTGTGGCATAAAAATGTCGACAGCTGGAGAACTGTTTTATTTCAAAAACTTCATTTATTATACAGATTGAGATCTGTATTAACATGTAACAGGAATTGTGTACATTAGTTCGTCATTAAGTAATTAACCCTCGTGGATTAAATCTTTGCAGAACACTCAGTTCTCTTTTCCGTGTGTTTAGCTGGAACGGATACATATTGCTTTTAATACGAGAATAATGAATAAAACTGAATATTTCTTAAAAAATATAATAAAGGCAAAATATATTATCAAATTAATTTTTTCCTATTGATTCATGCAGTCTTCTTTGATGATTGGCTAGAAGCAAATATTCTGGATCACCTGAATTTCAGTCTCTTGTGAAAACGAAAGGTAAAGTTCAGAGAAAACACTACCACAGACAGTAAGATCACTGTGGAAAACTTTGGTTCAATTGTCAATGCGCTCAGAGTGAAATTTGGCAGTTCCTCATTCCTCAGCATAAAGTGATAATCATCGACAGTAAATGTGCAGTGTAGTGTGCCTGATGGTAGCGCTAAGCAGTGTGGGCTAGGCATGATGCTGCAGTGAGGCCGCACTATACAGGTCTACATATCTAAATCGTTAACTGCACAGTTCTAAACCGTGCCGCATTATTTGGAAAGGTCTGAAACTGATCGGTAGTGTGCCGCGGCCACTGCGTGACTATGTACAATACTATGCTGGAACTGCGAGAAGCGTATAATAAAAGGGTATGTCATGACTGAAATGACTTTAATCCTGCATAAACCGAGATTCTGAGGGTGGATTTCCCGAAACAAGGTCCGTTTGGCTTGTTTTCACACACACACCAGCTTTTAAAGTGTTTATCTCTCAGCGCCAACCAATTCTAGATTTTGCTTTTTTCTAATATAAAATGTCACAGTGACATTTTCGAAATTAAAATGGTAATATATATACAGAGCAAGTAACTCCAATTTCATGTTGTATTTTATTTGCACATGCTTTCAACACATGTGATCATCATCAGAAGACTTATTTCTTGCTTTCACCGACTTTCCTCCGTATTTAAAAACAATGCTCTGTATTAGGCCCATACAATATTATCAGTCACGTTTCACAGACTATTTTGTCACTTACGATCGATGGGCAGTTTTTGAAAAAAGGCCCCAGAGAACGTCGGTGTGAATCATAAACTGTCCAACTTTTTCAATTATTCTGTTTGGACTGAAAAGTTTTTATTGTCTCGCTGCACCTTTGAATTTTTTTTATGTTATTGTGTGCATGTGTTAAATGTGACAACGCAGCACTTTGTGTACTTCTAGGTCAGTGACGTCTAGTACATTGCATTTAACATCACTGCAGTTTGTTTTTCATCTTATTCTACGTAATCCATGGTGCTAGGGGCAGTGTAGGTTGTTGCTTCTTGACCAGTTAGAACGAAACCCTAACTAAGGTAAATAAGGTATCAGTTATACGAACATAAGCCGTGACCTTGAACACTGCCAGCAGCATGTTCCTGAGTACCGGATTGTAGCTAAGTTGGCGCTTTAGCTTATCCCAGGTGGCGCTGTACTATGCCTTGAAATTATCGTACATCTTAACTCATTTTCAGTTTTAGGCATCATGTGCTTGTGTCATGCATGTATGTGCTCTTATTGAACATTTTAACTGCGTTGTCTTCGTGTGCTAAGTTCAGTTACTGTTCAGTTACTGTACATTTTAAAGGACGCAGGAATTACCATAATTACCATTTAATGATTCACAGGCATACCTTCAACCAATAAAATGCGTTTTTGAAACAAATGCAATTATGTGCGATTATTTAGCCCTGATGTTAAGCACAATATGCCCCTATGAATGCTTAATGATAAACAGATCACGTGATCATATGACGTCATCTAGGCGAGGCGGCTCAGCTTTTTCTCCAAGTCTGCAATTGCTTTTCAGTGGAGGATTCAGATGACTGTGATAACGAAGGTTGTGATATCATGTCATATCAATACGAACGAATGGCATATACCAGTGGAGTTGACAGAGGGGGAGAGCGATGCCGGCGCTACTGGCGAAAAACATGCGACAGGAGGAGAGACAGTAGCGCGTTTCAGGAGCGGGAGAAACGACTGGTAAGCCAAATCGGCAAATGAACAACGAGTGCGCCAGTGTCTGTTTGTCTCACAACAGCAAGTTACGGCGGAGTTAAATTCTTTTAAATTTGACATCTGTAATTTGATATGCGGTGGTACACGTACATTAGTTTTATATTCAGACCGTACACTAAAGCAGAAAAATAAATACAAACCCTGGTTTTTACTCTGCTCTAGTGATGGTTGAGCCTTGGACTACCACAACAACGGCATTGCGTCTGACGACGGCATAAGGCACCGCTTAACAGAAATTATGTATCTGCAAATATAAGTTTTGTGCAATACTCCAAACTAACATTCCACAAAGGGCAGGACAGTAACACTTTAACACATGGAATAATAACAAATTTTCAGAGATAATATGTACCAATGTAACATACAGCCACGCACGAAGACTGCCAAAATCATATTTCCTCCTTCTCTGGCTTCAGCCAGATGGGGATAACGGATAGTTATCCCAAATTGTACCATTCGTGGTTTGTACCACACTTTGTAAAGTTAGTTGTATTTTTCTTAAACGAATCCGTTTTTAGCAAAAAAAAAATCTTAATTTTGGAAAAGTTTACGATACCAATAATTCGAAATCCCAACTATTTTCTGTCGGCTATGTGTAAACTCATCGCTTTAAACTCCAAGGGAGATAACTTCCTGTCCTCAGATATGTTGTGCATTCATCGCGGCATGGTCTTAGAAGTCAGTACATTCAACTTCAATGTACACATTTAAGCTGTAACATAATTATTCCAGGTGCTTATGTAGACAGTGTCCACCAATGGAGATCCAGCGGGTGGATGATAAAGTCAAGGAGGAGGATATCATTTGTATTACTGAGCACGAAGGGTTTCAAGCCACTTGTCTAAACAGGCATGTGATAGAGACCATCATGTACCAGTGTGTGGAGCAATGTGGACAATATCCCCATTAACCAGTGAGTTGATTATTCAATTAACTTTAAAATCAACAACTGTATTTGTACGTCCACCAAAATAGGTAGGCATATGAAATTCTTTCGGCTAGCGTATAAATATATCCAGTTTTCTATTAAGTTCATGAACTGCAGTTTAATTTTACACTGAAAATGAGAGATTTTATACCATGCAAGTTTTTATTTGTATTTATTTTTTTACATGATTGGTGTTTTACGTCGTACTCAAGAATATTTCGATTATACGACGGCGGCCAGCATTATGGTGGGAGGAAATCGGGCAGAGCCCAGAGGAAACCCACGACAATCCGCAAGTTGTTGGCCGACCTTTCCACGTACGGCCGGAGGGGAAACTGGCATGGGCTGGACTTAAACTCACAGCGACCGCATTGGTGGGAGGATTCTGGGGCATTACACATGTTGCATACTGGGAAAGACGAAAAGAAAAGTAAAGCCAGCATGTGTTGCGCAGCAAATAATATGAACTTCCTCATACTTCAATGTATTTTATGTATGCTTGGGGTTTTATATCGTAGTAAACAATTATTCAGTCATATGAGGACAAAGAGTCATAAGGTGTGTTCACATATGCTGTGTTTTCTATATGCTTTGTGTTAGGGCGAGTCCATGCCGCCAAAGTTCTGCCGCTACTTAAGTAACATGCCAAAGACACCAGGCGTGACTTTCCGCCCAGTCACATTATACTGACACCGGGTCAGTCATGGTTTCTTGCTATAACCTCTCAGTGCTGAGCACCAAGGGAGCAAGAAACAAATATCATTTGGCATGACCCGATCTGGGTTTTCTTCATGTTTATATGAAGTTGACCATCAAATTGGAGCTGAATATGACCACCTCCCCCCCATGGCTGATGACATTCAGTGAAGTGCTCGGCAAGCAAGGTTGCCTATGAATCAAAAAATGATCAACAAAACATTATTTCAGATGTTAGTGAGTTGACATATTTTCTCCGAGTAATTTATCTACAGAAATAAAAAAGATAACCTTTTTACCCTGAACGTACATTTCACTGCTGTAACACCATCTATAACATCACCCAACTCGCAGTGACCATGACAGTTTAGCAGACATGGTGAAAGCCCAGCTTCACACCTCTACAAGCACGTGGTTAACCCCGCAAAGGTATAATCTTAAGTAGAGGATACCATGCATCACACTGCGGCCCGTTCAGTTTTCCCCATGTTCGCGTTTATCCTTACTTTGAATTGCGATATGTCGGTTATCATTCATCACAAAAATAAAAAGTGACATTTTTGGAACTATGAATAAGATTCTTTATCGATGCATATATACATTTGGTCCAGTTTTGTCTTTTCCATTAAATATTCGCTTTAGTCCTTCCAACAAGTCCCATACAGAAGATCTATGGTCATGTTAAAGAACACTGTTCATTCCAATATATCTATATACTTCTGTCTCGGGTATAATAGAAATTAACACCTCATTTATGCATTTTAATTTTTACACAAATGCGATCAGTGTGATTTCAAGTCCACCTCATGCAAGCTTGCTCTCTAGTCATATGTGAGAAGATCTATCAGCAACCTGCGGATGGCTAAGGGCTTCCTTGCCGGTTTCCGCCCACCATAATGCTGACCATCGTCATAAAAGTGAAATGTTCTTGGGTACGACGAAAAAGAAAAATCAAATAAAAAAGTTTATTAATTTCTACATTTTCTGTGACAAAGATGGGGTTCACTGGCCAGACATGTTTAATCCCTATTAGCAAAGCGAGACTTCCGCTGCAATATCAACTGGTCCTTATCTACTGCACTGTACTTTTCTTTTATCGGCACTGGTGCTGATGGCATGTTATCTCCCACATCTTGGGAACCTGTACCAAAACAGCAGTCACAAATTCTTGAAAGTAATTTGCAAGAAGCATACAGGCTCCAATTAAGTCATTCATCATGACATATGTATTAAGGTTTCTAGAAAAACATGGCAGTGGGTCGTGATAGATTGGTTAAAGGCTTTTGTCTTTCAATCTCAAAGACACACAAGGTACAGCTTCAGTCCCAGCCATGGACAGGAACTTGTACAGAATAAACCATCGACCACTGGTAAATTACTGACGAGCTTTCCCACATGAGTTGTAGTCATGATACAAATACATACATACACTGGGTGTAATTAAAGGCAAAACCTTTGAAAACTAAGGTGCAAATTTACCGCACGTAGGCTGTTCCTTCAATTATTTTGCAACTACAAAGTCCCCCTTGTTTGCTTTTGAATAGCAGATCCGCCAACATTCAGTCCCATCTCTCTTAATAACCTGAGGTTTGTTGCAATTCTCGTTGTAATGTAAAGCCGCAAGTATTAACCTGACACCAACAGACACAATATATACTTACGCAAGAAACATACATACTTTAAAATGGAAAAATAAGATCAAATGGGAAATTAGAAATGAAAAAACGCAATTTCAAAACATGATTCATAACATTTCTAAGACTAATATGTATTGTTAAGGATGGGTCACATGTGAACTTCAGATTATAAGATAATCTGTCTAGATTAGAGAATATTCCTCCAATATGCCGAAATATGCACTATGTCTGTGGTTGAAGCTAGTTGATTCACTTAACAGCTCAGCATAAGAAATAAGCATTCATTTTGACGATGTCCTGAGAATGACTTAATTAAAGTGAAAATACTGACATCGTCAAAATGAATTTCTTCGGAGTTATTTTGCTTATTTGTGCATGAATTTATTGGCGATTTAACGTAATACATATATTAAGTATTAAAGTACCAAAATAGTGTCAAGTAGCATCCAAAGCAAAGTATTAATTTAGCTATTGGTGATTGGTGTTTTATGCCACTAGAGCTAATTAACTCCATAAATACTAAATATTTTTTCATTTTAGGTTATTTGTGCAACCAAGTAAAACAATGGTAGTGATTGGTAAAAAAGATGCATTGCTTTGAATTTAGCTTACCTGTTGAACTTTCCCCAGTAGGAATAGTGTGTTCTTGGGAGCGAAAGGAATAACAACATTGTGGTAAACTTCCAGGCTATAGGTTTGATGTTCAGGTAACAGTTTTTTTTACATCATTCACCAGTAGTTTCTTTGAAATGACAGCTTCTACCAACTTGTAGGGTACAGAACCTTCAAGCTGACAAAATAAAGAAACCAGTACACGTGCCAATGACAGTTCAAGATACACGAGTAATGTCATTCATTTGTATGACGTATACATTTATAGCTATTCGAGTACAATGCATTCCAATATGTTACATACGATTCATTTATGACGTTCATTTATTTGGTTCATACTTTATGCCTTATTTAAGAACATTTGAATCATACGAGTAACCAGGAACATGCTGGTGAAAATAGGGCCCCGACCATCTGCAGGTTGCGGGCCGACCTTCCCACATGCAGTGGGAGAGGAGCTTGATAGCTGTTTTATGCTTAAAATTGAACCCAGGCTATCATATATGTTCTGAAAAATACCTTTAGTCAACCATTTTCGACAATCCACTTATTGGTCGATTTACTCAAGCTGGAAACAGTTCGATTTAATTAATGATGGACAACCATTTCTGCTGCTTCAACAACCTATCTGTGTCATTTTGTGATGATGCGGGAACCCAATACATGTGGTTCACAACAGATTTACTCCAGAGACGAATTACTCTGTCTTCCGTCTTTGAAGCCTCTTCAAGGTTGGACGCCACACGTGAACAGTACGGGTATATATGTAATATTGGGTTGATGTTGAACTCATTCATCGGTGGGTAGGTTGGAGAAAACGGGAAATCCACGAAAACGTAGATGTGTAACAAAAAACATGAAGCTGAACAACTGCAGCCTTAAAATAAGCAGCAACTGCAATTTTTCTCGGATATACTTCTTAATCTGGCTGTGCCGATCTGTGACTAGCCCAAGCCACTGTACACCAGCTACATCCAGGGGGGCCCAGACCTCTTTTGGGTCCCTCAGTTTTCATGTTTTTAACCTCACTTAGCAGGATTGCTTGATGTTGAAGCCAAACTTCATGAACAGCTGGTGTCAGGTATGTCCCCGGAATAAAACGGAAAGTCCGGGTACAAAAGACCTTAAGGTTTTCGAAGCTGACGATGACCTTTAATGGGCTGCTCCCACTGAATATTATCGCAGTTGCAAGCAATAAGTTACCCAATCGTCCGCTCCCAGTTAACTTTATCATATAAAGATGCTACTAAGCATCACATGGACAATACCAAAAGTTACAGTCCGTCTCTCGACTCAAACCATTTAAGTATTTTTGGTTTTTGTATTATTATATTATTGGTAATATATACAGAGCAAGCACCCTCTATTTCACACTGTATTTTTATTTGCATACATTACCCTAACGTAATAACAGACGCAATCAGGGACAGAACGGCTATTTTGGCCTTCACATATTTTCCTGCATATTTTAACAATGCCTTTTTGACTAAACGCCCTTATTCCATGTCAGCATGGGTTTCACAGACTACTACAATCCATAAATCTTACGCAAGTTAGGAAACCAGACTCCAGGACGCGTCTGTGCGAATCTGCAAATCAGAAATTGTGCAACGTTTTTGATCATTTTGATTGACACGAAGAGAGTTTTTATATCACTGCTGTACATGTAATTACCTCACAACGTCTATGAACGTGACCAAATCTATTAACACTCCACAGTCTCATCTCACTTGCGGCATGGTCCGTTATTTATAGAATACACGCCGTGGCATTGGACACAGTCAGCAGCACGGTTTGCTGTGTCCCGACCTGACCTCCACACTCTCCTGCATTCCACTGGGGTCACTGAGAAAGTACCCGTAGGTTGATAAACAACCCCAGACAAACAACCGCACCGATTGTCTCAGATGAAGGGTTAGCCCAGTTATTACAGGCTCATAAATAATTTATGTCATTCCTGAGTTGTCTCTATGCTGTCTGATCGAGGGAGATAGTCACAATTCGTTCTGTCGACGTCGGTATCATCAACGACCATTCTTATATATCTGGTTTCCTAACGTCTCGCACTTGTACTTGGGAGGTACACAAAACATCAGGTAAACCAAATTTCATTCCCTTAATTCACACTCCGAATAAAAAATGTAATGCCTTCAATCTCAGGAGGAATTACGCATCCCCCCATGGAATTTGTCCTTGATTCCAGTATCCACTGGAATGGAACTTACCACTTCGACCTACACACTATCTGACCGTTTATACATTCAATGCCTGTTATCAAAACGCTGAAATGTAAGGGTACAATTAACATTCACAAGTTTAGGAATACACCTTAAGACACTTTCAATCTTAAAGGGAAAGACCTAGTCAAAATGAACTTATAGTGGGTGAAAAAACCATTAAAAACAGTATCTGAAAATAAATTCACCGAATTTTTAAGATTTTTTTTTCACCAAAATAAACGCAGTCAAATGTCTTGACTGTATGGTGGGTTTTATGGACCATACTGATGATGTGGTTCACCGGTGACGTCACACAACTTTTTGTGCATCTTTATGTTGAGGTCTGAATATAGTTCCTGTGAAGAGTAGTCCTCTAATGTTTACTTTACATTTCTGCTCTAGGGGCATAGAAACTGATGAACCACATTAGCAATGTGGCCCATAAAACCCACCATGCAATCAAAACATTTTACTGCGTTTATTTTGGTGGGAAAAAATCTAAAAAATCAGCGAAGGTATTTTCAAATACAGGTTTTAATGGTTTTTTTACTCACCAGTTCATTTTTACGAGGCCTTTCCCTCTAAGGATATATCTCGCAACACATGCTACTATGTGGATACCTTTAGCAACACTTGGATTTTGTCCATGTACCCCAGTTTTGGTCTTATTGCAGGTGTTCCATGCTGTAGCCTTTGGTATTCATGTAAGTGCTGGGGGCCTTCCTGGTCGAGGGGGTCTAGTGTGCTAGTGCATATCTCTGATGCCTCTCCCCAGTGCCACTGCCCTGCGCTCAAGCCTAGCTCATACTTGCTTCCTCTCTGGTCGTACGTCGGAAGGTCCTCCAGCAACCGGACGGTCGTGGGTTTCCCCCGGGATCTGCCCGGTTTCATCTAACCATAATGCTAGCCGCCGACGTTTAAGTGAAATATTCTTGATTATGGCGTAAAAACGCCAGTCAAATAAATAAATCACGCAAGTGCTTAAAGAGCACTAACATAGACACCCCTTAACACCATGGATTTATAGGCAGAATTAAGTAAAAATGCAGCGATTTTAATAGCAGTTTATCAGGCATCGCCATTGTAGAATTAATGTCACTCACAATTTAAGGATTCATTTACTAACACTTACAAGTTTTAAGAGATAACTAATAACAGATACATGGCATTTTTCCGTAAGCCGCACAGTGTAAAATCACAAACGTCCAACGCCTTTAATGGGTGATTGGACTTCATACAAGCGTGTTTAATAAATAAACACATATATTTAAGTATTAAACATAAGTGTCTGAAACATGTATATAGGTCCTAAACTATAATGTTGTAGTGTTCAAGTGTTTATAATTTAAACAGCAAAATTTATAGTGCAGTTATTTCTTATCTCACTGAAATCGAACAGTTTGTTTCCATTTCGTACCTGGTTATGGCAACACGACAGCTCCGTTCTTTACTGATTTGGATCAAAGAACAGTTTAATCAGCTAAATGCATACAGTAGAATATTCAAAAAATAAACTGAACCTGAATATTGTGTGTGAACAAACCTAACGGTGAAAACTGTATATAGGTCTTTGTACGCGACAAATACTATAACTTGAAAGGTTAGAGCTGGAAGGGAACTCGCTTGAAGACAAGTCCTCGTGTACAACAATGTACCTATCGGTGACCCCATGGGAGAGTGGATGGTAAATCACCAGTACGAGGGCAAATTGCCTGGATCACGGCCTGTTTATCTCAACTGTCGGATTCCCTCTGAGCACGGCGAGTGGTCAGTGGTAGAGAGAGATAGATAAATGTAGAGCTAAACTGAAGATGGCAGGTTCGATTTGGCTCACGACGTGGCAAGACTTAGTAATTTCAATCTAAACCAGCTAACAAGAGTGTGGGGAAACGCTAAAACATTTTTCTTTCAGGCCTGTGCATTTTTTTTAACTGCTGCCAATAAAAAGAATAATTAGGTATAGGACTTATCGCCTACACATCGGTAGTTTTTTTTAACCCTGTCTCAACTTAATCCCCTCAAATACTTAAAATAGAGAAAAAAGTTTAAAAAGGCGAACCATAAATAAGAAAACCTCAGTAAGATACAATTGTGTGACACCATAAGGGAAAATACATTATGACAATTCACAAAACATAGACTCTGTAAAATGTAAATTAATTGAGTATTTACTTCGTCGGTGGCCTCGAGCTGAAATATGTTACATCTTATAGAGAGTTTTGCATATTATATTCACGCACTAGCAGAATATTTCGAATTTAGTGTTCAGATTTCTCTTCATATGAATCAAATAAAGATCTTGTAGGCACTGCCTCTTGCTTAATTTAACTGACCCATAGATCTAGGGGGCATGTAAGTTGATATCATTTTTGCACTTACATGAACAGTTAGAATCAAATCCTAACTGACACAAAGTGGAAAGTGGTTGAATTTCTGGCTTTACTCTCTATGTCCTGTTCTTTAACATTCTACAGGTTTTGTCTCACCTGTTTAGCCTTTGGCCGGCGAGGCTCAAATTTGGCTCTGAATCGCTCTACTGCAGCTGAATTTAAAGTCAAATATAAAAGTCTACATCATAGGGCGTTTAGTAGTTTACAAATGGTGAAAATTACCGGATTGTCGGATTACCAGTGAAATCCGACCTCTTGTCAAATTACGTCATTTAGGTTTTTAGTCCAACTGACCATGTGAGTGTTTTAGAAGCAACAACTCACAAGCCTCCTAGAACTATGGACTTTAAGCAGAATTGGGTAAAAGAATTTCACTGACGTTATGGTGAGTTAAAAGCCCATTAAAAACTTTGAACCATTAAAAACTGTATTTCAAAATTCCTTGTATGATTTTTTCTACATGTTTTCACCAAATTAAACGCAGTCAAATGTTTAGAATATATGGATTGGTAACAAAACCTTTTGTGCACCCATATGTTCAGCTCTGAAAAAATTCTTGAGTCCTGTAATATTTACCAGTGTGTGAATAAGCTAATATTACACTAAATTCCTGCTTTAACGAAGGCTTAGCATCACTGGTGAAGAAGATAAATCACACCATAGAACCGAAACATTTGGCTGCATTTAATTTGGTGAAAAAAAAATCTAAAAAATTCAGTGTAGGTAATTACAGAGTGTAGGAAATTGGTTATGCATACCTGGCGAAGGTGTGCCTGGCCTATAAATCTGACCCCCGTCACGGAAGAGAAAAATTATTGAGTAGACTGTAGTGTTGTTTGATCAATCTTTTACACCGTACTCAAAAGCATTTAACATATACGACGTCAGACAGCATTATGTTATGAGGCAATCGGGCTCGGAAACTCACGACCATCGGTAGGTTGCTGACAGACCTTCCCACGTACTGTCTGCAGTGTTAAGCACCAGTCTGCTAAATAAATGATTATTATATATGAAATGACATTATTATCTTTGTATTTCACTTTCTCCCAACCCATAAAGGTAGGGCAACTTCTTGATGTTTGCTATGTGGTATACTAAAAGCTGTGAGTGGTGTTGCTGGGCCTGGGGTATATTCAACCATAACTTCATGAGAGGAAATCGATGATAAGAAAGGTGATCTACGAGATAACCATCTCCAGAAGAGATGTGATAGAGGATGAGACTGAACACCTGAATCGTCAGTGGACTGGACTGGGTATAAATCCTGTCTCGAAACTGCCAGCAGACATCGGCAAATATCCCACAAGATATGGTATGGTTGTCCCTCCGCTTCCAAGTAGAGCCCTAATACATCATTTTATGGTCATCTCGATGAAATATATAATTTAGATTCTGAGAAATTGATATTGATTTATGATATCTTGGTATCTCTGGATGCATTGGTGTAAGTAATGGTAGGTATTAGGATGGGACTTTCTGAGTCTACTCGGCTTTTGTTGAAGAGCTAACTCGGCACCTTTCTTCTAGTATGTACCAAACAAAAGGATCTAGACGGTACAGTATATAACACAGGGACGACATGTTGTCTTCGACGATGTTATTTTGTTCCGGAAATAACAAAACAAGCTGAATATAGAACTGTGGAATTGCAGTACCTGACCAGAAGAATCCGTACGAATTGATATTAACGGATTGCTATTTAAATCAATATTATGTTCGCACGGCTTAATAAATGACAAAACAACCAAAAATTTATCAAAACCAATTTAAATATTATAAACTTAAATTCAAAATGAAAAAGTAGTAAAATTCTAAAGTTTCTGTTAAAATTGTAATAACAAAATTGTTGGAAAAAGTTATGATGTCAGTTTCAAATGCTCTTCCTTCCTATAGTTCCCTGGGGCCTGTGATGTCAAATAATCATGTATTTTTGCATAAATCTGCCCCGCACATGTGCTCTAATTGACTTTAGTGGGAATATGTTTTATTATTTATTCTATTAACCTAAGTTATCCATGGCTCCATAAGTAAAGCCCTAATGATTAAGTGTCCTGTACAGTGATTTCACTGGGTAATAATTTAGTTTTGGGTCAGCAAACTCAATAGTTATAATTCGACTTTATTTACCAGAAGAGATAATTGAAAGATAAACTCTGTTCCACAAATCACTGAGAATGATATATGAAAAGATATCTTTACCCCTTTATAGGTATTTTGTTAGCAGAATGACTGAACACAGGAAATATTTTTGAATGATGCCAAATTGTACTTTGATTTCATAGCTGATTTTTCTTTGTATTCTGCAACGGGAAATATTTGGTGAAATTGATTCATGTCTCCAGTACAGGGTGCCCAAAACGATAGGTTGAATTTTCGTCGTTAAAATTCTGTTTTGTTCAGACGTTGAGAAAAAGCTTAATTCGCTGTCATTTACACAATGAATTTTTTTTATTTGTTTGACTGGTGTTTTACGTCGTACTCAAGTATATTGCACTTATACGACAGCGGCCAGCATTATGATGAGAGAAAGGGGCCTTCACGGCTCAGTCGGTTAGCGTGCTATCGCAGCACAATGACCCGAAGTCTGGCTTCCTCTTCGGCCACACGTGGGAAGGTCTGCCAGCAACCTGCGGATGGTCGTGGGTTTCCCCCGGGCTCTGCCGTTTCCTCCCACTATAATGCTGGACGCCGTCGTATAAGTGAAATATTCTTGAGTACGGCGTAAAACACCAATCAAATAGATAAATAAATAAATATGATGGGAGAAAACCGGGCAGAGCCCGGGAGAAACCCACGACCATCCACAGGTTGCTGGCAGACCAAACCACGTACAGCCGGAGAGGAAGCCAGCATGAACTGAGCTTGAACTCACAGCGACCGCATTGGTGGGAGGCTTCTGGGTCATTGCACTGCCCAAGAGCACTAACCGATTACACAATGAAAGAGTCAGAATGACAGTGAATATGAAATAAACAAACGGAATCTTATTAAGCCAATCCACCAAGTCACCAGTGGGTATTACATGTGAACGTTGATCACAGTTGATATTCCAAATGCAACTATGCATTTCTTGTTGAAAGAGTATATTAATAATTAAGTGAGACAACTGGATATTAAGTGTTCCATTACTGCAGAAAATACTGTTTACCAGAGGGGCACAACATTCATAAAGTCTTACGTTGTAAAAGGTCCATCTTTCAGTCCTAGCAATCGGTTCTGTTGCTGTAGAGATTCTATACTCTAGAAAATGCGGAAAATTCGAAGCTTATCTCCTTCTAAAAACTTTCTGACAAGATTACAGTTCACTGATGACACATACTTAGTGTAATGAATCATGCGTTTGTGAATACCACAATATGAACACCATATTATGCAGTTTAAAAGAATCACACTTGAAGACAACAGACCTTCGTTATAAGATTAGTAGCTCTCTGCTTATAAGACAACTCCAAAGGAATTATATAACGATGAAATAATGCGTACCGTTTTGTGGTCTTCTGTAAAAACGTTTTAAGATGAGAGTTGAGATATCATGTCAGATGGCATCGTGACTGGGTGAAATCGACATCACAGTGGGACCTTATCATTTAAAGAAAATTCCAAAGCAAGAGTCATTTGTTACATGTGAGTACTCACCACACCTCCAAGAAGTATTGATCTCAGCGGTGTTTGGAGCCGGTGCGAACTAATCTAATGGAGGACGCACTGTCGCCGCTGCTCAGGTTTTACTCTGTGTGCTGTAGCCTTTTATATTGTTTTCCTGCATACACTGGGATTCTGTTGGTGGACTAAACATCATAGAGACCTTGTTCCCTTGCACTGTTTTCACGCTATTGTTTATTGAAGGTGATGACAACACATCATTTCAAGTAATTCTAAGCCAATGACTGCAATACTTTAACCTAATTCTGGTTGGGTCAAGGTACCAGGGGGAGTTTAATTTGCTACTACTTCTACATTTACGTAAACCGTTAGAATAACCGTCCCAACTAAAGAAAAACATTCTCGGAATGTTGAATTGTGCTGTCGTTATTGTTTCGAGCATGTGTTGAGGTTATCCTAGAAACGAGCATGTCACTTGCTGCTGTTGTTATATCGAAGGCAGCCCCTGCGCGGACATTATTTTCAATGATAAAAGCAAATTCATCAGTATTTAATAGTTTCGTTGTTAGCGCCTTAGCGTGTTATCGGCGGGTTCCTAATGCATCTAATCAAGATATTTTTGTCAGAAAATGCTTTGATGTTAACAAACATTGCACCGGTAATACATGTACAAAAAAATCTCTAGATGAAGCCACACATAGACCCCAGCAAGTTGCAGTTGAAAGGATCTGTGCAGTTCCTTTCTGAAGCTTACTCCTATGGTAAAAATTAGTGGATGTCTTTCAGACAGTGGTTTCTTGGCATCTGTAATATAATTATATCCAAGACGTCCGGTCTCAAAACAACGGTAATAATGTTACTTTTGCTTTGACAACCCATCCAAACACGTTATTAGAGCAATCTCATGGAGACATGCTTGTTATATCGCAAACCCATTTCACGACCACCAGGAATAGTATTTGGCCTTAATTGGATAGAAATATAAAAGACGCCAATGATACCCCACGGGTCTTCTGATCTTAGAAGCCAAGCCATTGTAACCTAATATATAGGGCGAGTAAGCTCTCAGGGGTGATCTGCCCGGCTGAAGTGTTGATGTTAACGGGCTTCGGGGTCAGTGCAGATAGCTCTGTCAAACTGCAGGCTCGCAGGCATGAATACATAAACTGATATGAGCTAATATAGCTGCATGGAAGAAAAACGGAAGCAGGAATAAGAGCATGGATTTACGCCACAGCGGCAGTATTGGAGCTAAGATAAACAATTTATAAGCAACATGAAAAACTTGATGGCCAGTCTGAAGTCTTTGTGTGTGTGTGTCCTTAAAAAGAATTAAAAATATAACAATTCGAAATAAGTTAAAATAAACATGAAAGCCAAAACCGTAACAACTATATATGGGGCCCAGCTAACACACTCATTCTGAGCAAAGCGATTTAAAAGCAACATAAACAAAATATCTTGGACAATAATAAATCAGCTTTAAGCGCCTCTGGAGAGTCTCTTTCATGTAGCTGTGGGTAATTCAATTTAACCATGGGACACTGGCGTGTAAACGGCACCGTGTTTAGATAGGTACGAGATCAAAAGTAACAATTGCCGCTGGATTCCTTTTGTGTTTTAAGCATGGTATGTAAGCATGGACGACAGCTGATTTCAACTTCGTACTTAGACCACTGTCTGTTTCGCTTTGGCTGCATAGAAAACTAACCGATGTTTTCTTCTTATATGTACGCAGTCTTAACTTTAAGCTGTAGGATGTTTTGCTTTGGAATGGTGAAATCGCCGTAAAAATGGATTGTTTCCTAAATGTTTTGTGAGCACACATACGTATAATACTTGCTGCTATTTCAATTTCTGTTTTCGGGGACTGACGGGTTTCATAGCCATAGCGGCAAGCAATGGTAAAGCTTGTGCACCTTCACGCCGTCAAGTCCTTTCTGAACGCTGTTTGAAGTCCAAAACAGGCGTCAACTGTGGTTCTTACCTCTCAGCTCGGCCGCACACACAACACCCCACGCAAATTCCTCTCGGTAATGGCACGTCAGCCCAAAGATCGCAAAGGGGTCATCGCTAGAGAGACGGCCATTTTCCGTTTACTACGGTTATGGACGTTGAAAAGTTATCGTTCTGGTAATGGCGCATTCGCGTTAAACCCGAAAACCCATGGCCGGTTAGTTGTAAATTGATGGAGGTATTGCGAGTTTGGGGCTGGTTTGCCATTACCAAGTTATATTTACGTGATATGTTGAGTGTATGGCCGAGCTGAGTGTATGGCCGAGCTAAAGGGAAAGAGGCACAGATGACGCTCATTTTGGACCGCAAACATGTTTCAGAAAGGACTTAGCTGACTTGACGACGAATAGCTGAACGGCATTGCGGTTCTTGGGTGGTCTGCTAGCAACCTGCGGCTGGTCGTGGATTTCCTCCGGGTTCTGCCTGGATTCCTCCCACTATAATGCTGACCGCCGTCGTACAAGTGAAATATTCATGAGAACGGCGTAAAACACCAATCAAATAAATAAGTAATTGTGGGGTGCATGTTTGAAAAGCGTCTCAACTTGCGAACGTCCTTTGGTCATTTTATTTCGTCTCCGTGTAACAGGCATGTTGGTTTGATGTCTGTACTTTTGACGAGTAAATCCACAGTCCTGCTGAGCTTTAGTTGTTTTGGTGGATCGATTACCTCTTGTCATGAGGTCTCGAAAAGGCATTTACATGTACTGGTTGTGTCAAAGTCACTGTGGATCCGTGGTTCTAACACAGGAAACAAACATCTCGTATTTCAGTGCGGCAACATTTCTGTGGCAGCACTAAATGGATTACATTTTACAGAGGCATATTCTAAGATTGCGATGAAGCTGTTGTAGAAAGACAGAAGACAATATCGAGGGAATGTTGCTTGGCATGACGTAAAACCCATATGAAATACAGAACTAGCCAAACACACACATAAAATGTTTGATTAGGTGTTAACATATGTGTTAATTACAGACAACAATCAACTTCCCGGTGGCGTGATAAGAGTGAGACAATTATCTGAACTGTGTGCAAACTGAATACAACACAACTCAATACAACACAACTGAATACAACATAATTCAATACAATACAACACAACTAAATAACTGCATGCATATGTGCGTTGGATATAACTTCTAGATCTGCGGCAACTCGCTATTAGGTATTCTGCATCCAAGTTTAAAATCTAACGAACCTTGTTTCCAATACGCTATTTTACTGAACCTCTCCCTCAATCAGCACCTTATTTCCCCGTGGGGCATGCGGAGTGTTTGTCTATGCATACAGAGAAACCCGTGGGGTGATTAACTTTTCATTGACACAGAGAAAACAATTCGGGGCCTCCTAGTTTTCCGATCCCTAGGGACAGCGGTTATTGGGAAAATAACACTAAGGCCAAGGCAAATAATTTCTTTAAATGTATGGCTCGCCGAGTATGTCTGGTTGGAGAGAGATTAATACAGTGTTCGTACAGGAAGTGCTGGCATGACTACTTGTGACACTGCAGTGTGTCCGCTGAGAACTGGTGTCGTGTTAAATGGCTTGACCATTGACCAGACTTTATATCGGATAGTTCTCGATCGCGCTCTCCTTCATGTAAGTTGTGACCACGGTTCCTATAATTTCCAGGTCACATCGACATATTGGGAATTGGGACTCTTGTCCCAATTGTATTACTTTCGATTTTCGGGAGGATATAAAGTATAAAAAGTATAAAATATACAGTCTTTGTTTTTTCGTCAACCCGCTATTTTTGGGGTATGAAGGGCCAAGGTATGATTGAAGATATTAACTCTTAGGTAAACATGAGTTTTTTTTTGCGAGACGTTACCTGATTCAGAGCTTGACCATTCAACCTATGTGAAGATTAGTTTGCCTGCTCTCCTGTAGGTACACATGATTCAGTCGCGAGGTACTTGGTGTTAGTAGCACCAAGCTGTTAAAGTTATCCCTGAAAATTGGTGCCCATGGAAACTTAAAACGGATATCAGGCAATTACCGGGCTTGTGCAGTTTTGCTGGCAACCATTGGTTCTATTTTCCACACGATGTAAATGATTGGAACTTTTAAAGATACATTTCTTAACATTTCTATGAGCTACAGATTCGTACAAGAACCTCATTGTTTTAGCCTCCGGTAGTACGGGGCAATTCAAGGAATGCAGAAGTTGTTTTACCTAATATACATATAGCCGCGTGTTTGGCGCTGATTTGACAATTTCCACTACAAAGAACCGCTGTTGTAATACAAATGAAAGCTAAAACAGATAAGATGAAAATAAGCCCACAATCTACAAACTTAACATAGACATTCTCTATTATCATAAATTCAGAGAAAATTCTAGGCCTCTGTCTGGTCTATCTGCGTTTGATAAGCTACCGTGTTCCCAAAACAGGCAAGCGATACAGTCTCGCGCCTATGATATTTTCTCTGTATCCCAACGGATCCCAAGGATTTCTCGCGCTGGTCGATCGCAACATTTGTCAGCAATGTACGAGTCAGTAACTTTTCTTGCCTTTGTTTTCGAAAGAGTTCTAATGATTCAGCAGTTGACAACAAAAACATGTAGAAAAGTTTCTCATAGCAACTTTTCAAAACAATTAAATTGCAAACCCGTGGAAAATGAATTGAAAATGACTACCGAGCAGTCGACTTAAGGCAAGTATGTTTCTTGTCTGCGCCGTGAATGCCCCGATCTGAGCTGTGCTCTTCTCATCGTGTGAACCATGATGTCGGTCTCCGTCAGTGGCAAAGCGTTTGTGAAAACGCGGTATTAATTGAACAAAGGTCATCAGAAAAGCTCGTCATTGTGATAAATTCGTTATACCAGCGCGTTACGTGGGTATACGGCCTGATATTATGTCTCAAACATCATTATGGAAAGATTAACCTTCTCGACGAAATATCAGGCCTTATATCCGCGCAACACGCTCGAATAACTTACAATACATTGACATATACCAGACTTCATTAAAAAAGCAGATGTCTAAGGGATTAGACATCAAATAAACATTGATACTGTAGTTCATATATGAACTGTAACGGTTCACCTGCCTGATGGGATAAACAGGAATAATCATTAAAGATAATGGAGGCATAGGGCGAGACGAGTGCCGATAAACATGATGCATGATGCATTATGTGTAGCGGTCTGCTGCCGCCAGGCGGTGATGTAATAGACAAAGCACTGATCGGTAGAATCACATGATCATGTAGGGTTAGTGGGTGCATGCTAACAGTGGAACAGTGTCGTCACGTTGTTCGACAGGAAGGGTGCGTGGAGTTCAGGGATGTTCGCATGAATAATTATATATTTATGTATTACGCAATGCAGTCTTTTTTTATACCCTAATTCTTCTAATTATTGGGACACCTGGTCTGCCCCTTTTAGCTAATATGCGTATAATTTAACAGGAATACACAGTTTCTTTTTCTCACATGGTTAGTCCATCTAATGAACAACATATCTATATCTTTACTTTGCTGAAAAACTGAGAGAGAAAGATGACTTTTTGACTCAACACTCCTGATACCTGTCTAAAAAATTACAAGAATTAGGGTAAATCAAGCAGAACCTTCCAGTCAAGCTGCAGTGAGTTTCATAATTCCACTGAAGCGTTGTCTACACACTGTATTATTATTTGTTCATCACGAATTTGGAGCCGATTCAGTTAAGTAGCTCTTGAGACAATTCAAAAGACAAATTCACTAGTTCGCACTTTATCATAGTCTTTCCTGGCTGTGAGCAGAAAATGCTGACATTCGATGACTCCATCTTCTCAAAAGTTGTGATTGCCGCAGCCGTATAACTGCAAAGAAGTCGAAGAAAACATGACCCAACAAGCAATTATGTAAGAAAACATTGGAACACAAAGTAATTTCTGCATTATAATGGATTTCCGATCCATAATAGCCTTATGTAGTCATAGCGCAACTGAAATTTGATCAACGACACTATAAATACGAAAATGGTATTTTGGGTAATGATTCCATTCATCCGCCTGAAATATTTATTGCGTCTTTTCGTCATCATTAATAACTGCTTTTTGCATGAATCCGTCCTAATATTTTTTATATACTTTCTCAGTTCTTTGATGGTTTGTGCTATTTGTTGCTTTGGATAATGATGTTGCTATTATTGACCTGGAATGCCTGCTGGTATCCGAATGTCGGTTTGGAAGCCCAGGTCCTGCCACAGGCCATCACCAATCAGGTCGCGTGTTCGAATCCAGTTCTCGCGGGATTTGGACGCGGCTTGGTCAAGTACCTGGTAAGGTTTGCTTCTTTGTCGGTTATTTATATCTTAAATAATTTCATCTGTAGAAAATATTCCCACTTTACACATAGAAAATTGTAAAAGAAACCGATACAAAAATACTCCGGAGAGTATTTCTCGTATCACAACGATATAATCTAGACACAAGCATCACATCCTCACACTGGTCAGACATTCACAGAGAATAAACGTCATACTGATTAACAGGACAGCCGTTAACCGATATCCCCAAAGGAAGCTGAACGGAAAAATCTATTCATGTGGGAATTTTGTCTGGTATCATGGCAGATGTGAGCTGTCAGCACTGACGCCAAAATGACATAGTGAATGTTCCATAGAATCATTAACCACAGCTGACTGGCTATGACAGTATCTTGCTAATCAGTTTTATCAAGAAGGCTACATGTACCTTCAATGATCTGCTCTGTGAAGCGCTGGTCGCCTTGGGACCAAGGCATTTAAAGGCATTCTAAATCAATGATTGGCTGCATGGAATACTTGGAAAAAATGCATACATCCCCAAGCTGATCATACATTGGGTTTGCTTTTATACGAACATGGTGTTAATATGAGCTGACTAAACTAAGTATAAGCAAATTGAATTAAATAGACTTGTCAACAAACAATGAAAAATTACTTCGTGTCAAACCACCAGTTCCGACTTCTCAGCCAAGATCCATGTTGAAACAACAGTCACGGCTATCAATGAAAGCGCAAACGTAGGATAAACTGATTAGATTGGAATACCAAAGCAGTTAACATCGTTTAATTTACGTTTAAAATAAATGTTTACAATTCTAGAGAATTGAATGACAAGACATCATACAATCGCTAGGAAATAACAATGTCTTGCAATTTGAATAACCCCTCATGAGAGACTTGAAAACAGAGTGTTATAGACAGATATAGACCACAACAAATTAAATTAGAACTAACCAGAGATTAAAACACCATAATCGGTTTGACAGACATTGTCTTTTCGCCATCAGTAAAGACTGTTGACCGCTTCTCTTTGCATGAAGCCCTCCTAATTCTTTATTTATACACTCTTCTTAGTTCACAGGTAGCTTGTGTTATTTGTAGTTTTATTAACTGATCTTGCGATTGTTCACCCGGAACGTCCATTTTGGTTGACGGCCTGTATTCGAAAGTCTGATTCGACGCCTAGGCTCTGTTATATCACCGAAAATGAAATGCTATAACTTAAGGGCGCACAGCAGGTTTTAATGTGTTTATTTTATTATTGTTTAACACTATACTCAATTTTGTTTCATCTCAGGATGGCAGTCATGTTTATGGGAAGAAACCGGAATGAAACAATGACCTTAGGTAAAGTACCGACGGACTTTCTCACAAGTAAAGGCGCCATGTAGCAGGCTTGTTGTCTTCAAGAAATGTTAGCTTGGAACAGGCGTCATCACTAACCTCGGTGTTGGATTTTTTTAGTCATGATTTCGTTCAGTGAACGCTAAACGCTGAGCCAGTTTATATGCTAATACCAACATATTGTACTGGATATGAACCCTTTTGACAAAATTTTCTTGGACAAACAGTTTCTTAATCACAGAACGTCGACAGATGACTTTTTAAACGAATAACTTTGATGTGTTGATTGAACCTGACAGTATTGTAGGGGAGCTGATATCTCTGGACACTGCGTTTCATGACCAGTTTTCAATCGAATCATTTGTACATTCAGATGCAATGATTCATTGTTGATGATTGTCAAGGGACAATTGTTGGTGCCTAACTATGTAGAAAGGAACGCAGCCTTAACGATGTACACCGCACTGTTACACAATGCAGAGACCATCGATTCGGCTTCAATCCTTTTTCCTGCTGCGCTTTATCAGTTTTTTTAATCTGCCAGAGAGTTTGACGTGGAGCAGGTGTGGTGATGTGTAAGATGCCAGGCTCGAGCAGACAATGGCTGATATACCGAGGTGCCAGACCAATGGACGCCGTCTTATCCATACATTTCTAAGCTTTGTCCACCATGTTAGCACTGTGTCGGCCCCGATAAAAGCAATGTCGCTGACGACCGTATGTTGGCCATATACTATAGCCATCTTTTCACATGACCTTCTCCGTACAACATATTCCCAGCGACAATCCCTGGTACTGTTTTCATCCATCAGACTAATCAGGTAATTTTTGATCACTACTTAACATGGCGTCTGTTAATTTCCAGTGACGTTGATCCGAAAGCCTGAAAGATCCGGAGGACCAAGCCGTAAGAACTTTGCCAAACAGGAGACAAGGAAATAAAGACTTGGCTCCATGTCCAGTTTGAACATGCTTTTGTCTTTTTTATGAACTATACATTTACTAAGCCCCTTAAGTAAATCTACTGAAAAGCAACAGACTGTTTGCATATGGCGACGGAATGAAGTAGCTCTACCCGTTAAAAAAACATATCACAAAATTGCTTTCAGTGTACTGAGGAATTGTCGAGGATCAATACGTTGTCTGCTGATTGCATCAATGTCATGTAGATATATTGACGGAACCGGGGTTGGTGTTATGGTGACATTGTCCGGATCAGTGGCAGAAAAACTCAGCATTCAAAGAACCTAGACGTCGAGGCCAACATTCGATACCAATCGTCAACCAACATGGGCATTCCGGGTCAATAACCGCAAGGCGAATTTCGTAAACGAAAAATAAGAACACTCTGTCAAGGGACTATTTAGAGCCAAAAGACCTCATTTATTTTCGTTTGGCTCCTTTTCTGCCTCGTCCGAACAAAACTTCCTTCTCACTTCAGCAGATCTCTGATATGTGCTCGAATCTAACTCTTGCTGTTTACATTTTGATTTTAAGTCAAGACACTAGGTTTTTCAGGCATCTGACAAAGTTTGTAGTTCACCTCAGGCAGTATTGGTATTTACGGCCATAATTCTGACAGCCCTCAGCAGTAAATACCAGTTTATAAAGGAAATAGATCAATGTTTTTCCCTTTACGCCATTATAGAGATTATTTTGGCCGTGAAACAACGTTGTCATGTTGTAACAGCAATGTGTAACGCCGATGTATTTATATTGCTGCCTCACTGGAACGCCATGCTGAAAGCACCAGGCAGAACACGTAATCTATTCCCAGTATATGCCAGTATAATGACACCGAGTCGCAGGTTTCTGGGGCAGTGCTGTGAGGCCAAACGTTAACGTGTAAGTATCTATGTATGTATGCTTGCGGTTTTACGTCGTACTTAACAATGTTTAGTTATATGACAACGAGGAGTCCTTAGAACGTACATGTATATGTATACTGTGTCTTCTTATGGCAGGGTGAGTTCATGCCTCCAACGGAACATCATGCCGAAGACACCATAGATGACACCCCATACAGTCACATTATATCCTCCCACCTCGAGGCGGACACTGTAACCACCTGGCCACCGAGGGGGTCTTACCGTGTAAGTAAACTGAAAATTAATCCAAGTGACCTTGAATCATCCGCTTATAATTTAGACATTTTTGTGATGAAAAACGGATTGATGATGAACGCCATACTAAAGAAATTTTCACTTATACTGTGGCGAGAAGTTTCATGGCGGTAAAGGTTTTCGGGGTATTCTGACAGCGAAGTTGTTTTCAACGAAAGTTAGACTGCGCAAAGGGCCGACCTCGTCGACCTCTTTCTGTTACTGAGGAAACATAAGCAGTAAACGCTGGACAAGCCACAAATTCGTAGTCGAAGGACAGGTTTGAACTCAGACCTTACCTCAGTCACTCAGCAACATTCCGCTTTCCATTATTATTGAAAGGAAAGCATTTGAGTTCCCGATCTGTACCTTATTTATTACCCGAGTGAACTCTACCGTACAACAAAAACACTGCACTCAATATTTTATTATTCTCATTTTCAGATTTCGTGGGAGAGAAAATAATCACCCTCCTGTAAACTCATTCTAAGTTTTTGCTCCAATGGAAATATTTTATTTAACACATTTTTTCCCGTGAAAGAATGTGCGTACTGTACCGGAAATTAGAGACTTTTGTATCGGAGTGAAGTTGTTTGAGGACCAAACAGACATAACTGTGTTCACTATGGAAGGGTAATTAAAATCCCGTCTCTTGTAGTTATGCTTTAAGAACGTGCCTTTGAACGAACGACATATTTCCAATATTTCCATATGTTTCTTTGAGAGCACAAGGGAAAGTTTTCTTTATGAGATTAATAATTTTTAAGAGTTTTGCTTTTTACTATCGGATTGCTGGTCTCATACATGGTTTGTGTGTCAATCAAACAAATTATATTTCCAAAAATGTCTTTTCTTATAATCCACTTATGCTTGTTGAAAATTTTGCTGTTTATAATAATTACATGTAAGATACCTTGCAAGATTCCTTGGGTCATCTGGAGCGCACATGGAGGTAAAACATGCATTATAACATGAAGTAGATTTTGGTATATGCGATTCCTACGATAATTCAGCGATAAGGACGGGGTTTCGTCCAAGGTTTATCAATTTATGAAGGTTTAATGTTTGAAAATTTACTTTACATGAACTAGATTTCATCATTACATCGCAACTGACGTATTCATTAAGGTGTTGTACTTATTGGTCGAAACTTCAAACGTGTACAAACACGAGACGGTGTACGCGTGTTCCAGGTTATAGCATAACAGATTAGCAAACAGTCCGGTTATTCGGCCGATAAAAACTTTGAACTTATCACAGGAATTATTTCAACAATTAGATAGCTCGAAGTTCGTCTCACATCCGGCAAAGCAAAAAGAAAGAAAGATTTGCATCGAACCGATTCAAAAGGCATAGAAGGAACGGAGCTACTTTCGCGACCTTTTGAGTGGGATGAAAGACGGACTGTATTTTGGGAAGATGAGCCATGTCTTACTGAAGTCGTGTGCGTAACGTAATGTAAACACGACACGTCAAAGATGCTCCATCACCGTCGGATTGGACGTGTGGGGATTCAATGACCGTGGGGTTGAACCCTGATCGACTAACACCCTATCTCTGTAAGACGGACCCCGTGTGCTCTTTGAGCGCTACCCGTTTGAGCGTTTACATCAAAGGGGAGTGTTAAATAGAGCTAACATCTTCTGTGGAACACAATCTTCTCAGATTCCTTTTGGGTAGACCTAGGAGCTAAATCCCGCTGCCCTTTCAGAGGCGTTGTTACAAGCTGCGTCAGACGACTAAGTTCTGCAAAGCGTGTAGGCATAGAAGTAAAAAGTCTGCGTTGACGCAATCACCTACGGAAAGCTAATTGAAAAAAAACTGTGAAAGACACTTTTTTAACTTTCATATCCTAACGAATACTGAAAACAATTGTGTATTAAAATTATTGAAATTAAAAAAATCGGCTACAGTCAATATGTAACAGAACTGAGCGTGAAATTAAAATGATCATGTTGTCCAGTTGTGCATCCATGCTATATACAATGTAGCGTCTTCTTTGGTGATGGAAAAGGAAACAACTTTTCAAACTTTCCAGAATATTTTCCTACTTACATTAGGTTAACAAACAAAACTTGTTGTCATCCATCCAGTTAGATGTTGGGAATTAATTTCGAATGTAATGTTTCAGCTATATTCGCCCGATATTGATACCGAAACATTGCAATTGTTGTAACTGTCCATTTTTTGGTGAGGTGTTACTCATTACAGCACATTCTCGGCGAATAATTGACTTAACCTATAACCAGCATTCACGCCTCAGTCTCTTATTAAAGTATTGACTTACTTTAGAATCAACGACCAGTATTTTCACATCATGTAGTCTATGTTGCCTGTCAATTCGTCCTACCAACTCCTTAAGCGGCATTGCTGTTCCACGTTCCTCACCCAACCTCGAATTTGATATGAAAGCACCAGTTCAATCACCAGTTTCAGGAGGCTTGTCAGGTATATGGCGAAGGGCTCTAATTGACACAAGTGAAACATTCGTGTGTACGGAGTTTGAAAAAAAGCTCTCACTATTCATTTAGCACGCTCAAAATCAGTATTCATATTTACCATCACTACTAAAGATATTGAGTTAGCACTCCTTTATCTCTGAAGGTAAAAATAGCTGTATCATGTGACTTGTCAGAAATATTCGGCAACAAATTTTCATTACCTTTAGTATAATACGTGGGTGTGAAAAAAGTTGCACAAAAGCTTGTTTAGAGTGGATGAGCGATGGAGAACACTAACGAGCTGAAATGTTATGAACCTCACGAGATCCTGAAGGAAAGAACTGTTATTTGCAACTATATATGTAAAACGGTAAGACAGGTGATCGACCAATGTCTGTCAACAAGCGCTGCCTGACATCGTCAGCACAGCTTTGAGAAACAGCCTTCTCTAGCCAGGCGTTTCGGCAAAGTAAAGTCATAAATGTGTATGCATCTGCAACGGCCCGTTTCAAGGAGACCACAAATGGAGATTGACAAAACAATATTAAAATAGACGCATACAATATGGCAAACAAAGGAACGTACATTTTTTATGAATGTGGCACATTGCATGTCAATTACATTAATTTTGCACCTTAGCATTAATGTACACAACTGTTTCCATATTCCTACAACTTAGATACTGAAAACCGATTCCACTTTGAAGAAAATAGGAGATTCCTAGTTGAATCATCATGTTGGTTGCGGGTTTAACGAAGAATTCAAATTTGTCTCAAGTAATTGTTTGCACACATACGTATATCCTGAGGTTTTCAAGTAGACCAGGCAAGTATAGTGATTTTCAAGATACAGTCCCATTAAGGATGGGCTGACGGTTATAAAAGGATAGGATGTAAAAAATCCATTAAGGGAAAAATGAGGAGTATTGAGACACACACTTTGAATGATTGCAACTCTCTTTTAATAAAACACGCTATACTTCCTTATTTTTATAACTGCGTGAAACAGCACTGGCCTCAACTGGCAGTTTAGAAAATTAAAAAAGTAAGCCCCAAGCTAAAGCAAAATTTAAAAAAAAAGGAAAAAAATATCTTGAGCGGAAAAGGAGCGTATTAACAAGCGCAATGCGGGTTTCTTGGACAACCATTAACACCAATTCTTGTTCAAAAAACGTAGAACTATTAAAACTTTGGCTATATGCAAGAGAAATGCATTAATCCCACTGATGTAATGATAAAAATACCTTGTTGATATTCCTGGCACGTAATGCAAATCAGATTTCTAACGTCCTTAATTACTATAAAACATGTCGTTTACTCGCTATGTAATAGAAAACCTTTCCCAAGTGATTCGGGTCAATGCTGTGGAGTTTTCTTTAAACCTCCTTTTGCGATTTTCGCCATTACGCGCCATTGACCCGTTGTAATAGATGATGTGAAATTCATAAGGTTTTGAAGGTGTCAAATTACAGTCTGTCAGTTCCACAGAGAAGATGAATGTGTGATGCACGACAGGAATTGAAGTCACCAGAGCTAAGAAAGTCGTCACTGACCTAAGAAGGACACCAAGGGCCAGAGAAGTTCGTCAAGGAGTAACAAAGCCGTGAAGAATCTAAGAAAGTCATCAGGGAGCTAAGAAGGCTCTCAAGGGGTTTTTGCGCATAATTTTTCGGTCGATAAGATGCCGTCTTTCAACTGTGTTGACTTTGCATGATAGTGTATGCTGTTGTTCTTGGTAAACCTCCTATCTTCAACAAAGCCGCAACGGAACCTGCCAGAGCTGGATTCGAACATGTGACTCAAGTAATACAGGTTGTCAAAAGAAAAATAAGGCTTATGTTGAATGTTCTCCTTTAAACATTTGTTTGACTCCAAGGTTTATGATTAATACGTTTTGATTTTCAGCCAAAGTCCACGAAAAAGAGAAAGCCAGAATGTCAGTAATTGAAAAATGTGCAGTGTAATGCCATTTACACATGACACCACGTCACAGGTGTATCTTGGCGTCACATACGTCTTCGAACTACTCGATATTTTTCGGGGGAAGGTATATCTTTATTGGCGGTCAAAAGAGAGGGTATCAAGGCTTTGGGTGACACTCTAGGATCAAAGCGTTCCATCTCTTTCTTAAATGACCTTATCTAGTGGTCGATGACGATATGCACATCATTGTTCATATCAAATACACGACAGCTTTCAGGAACACACGCCAGACGGCCTTAAATCTACGTAAGGTCGACCCTTGCAAAAGGCACGGATCATTAAAAAACACCTTCTTCTCCAACAATATGGCACGTCCGAAACGTTACTATACCATTGCTTAATAGCAACCTGCTTAGAATTATGTATCGGTCCATCTGCTCTGAGAGGTGGCGGGCCCGACATTCTTGATGGCCCCAAGGCGACAATTGTTCCGATATGCCAGACATAGAGGAGGCTACCCGGGATTTGGTCCCGTGACAGCAGTATTCTCCACCTCTGGCTTGTGAAAATACGGGACAGTGACACTTTATGTGGAATTAATTCGCAGAAATGCAGACGTCACCAACACATACGGAGAGCTATGTGCGCAAGTACATACCACAACTCCTGGCATTACCAATGTTCTAAAAACACATTTACTGATCCTTATAGCGCGTTTTTCGTAAAGACATCATTATTTTCGTTAATATGTCTCAGATATGTCGGAGGACCCCTTAGGTGGTCTTCCATGAAGGTTTTTGTACAGCACAAGCATTCCACCAATACCTGACATTTACCTTGAAATGCGGGTGAAAAATGTGTGAGTCACAAGTTCAAAAGTTAATGGCCTAAGGTCAGTGGTTTACTCCGGATACTACGGTTTTCCACAATCCCTCTTAACTACAAAAGAATCTCTGTTATCCGATCGATTATACACTTGCAGAACGCATTGCTAAGGATCCAAGGAAATGCATTGTAGAGAATACCGGAAAGGTCGCGTTCTGCATTTCGCCTATGTAAATTGCACAGAACATCGACGTGTTAATTACAAAAAATCTGGGGTAGAGCGGTAAACAATAATCATATAAATAAGTAAGAACTGTTACAAATATAACATATTCAAACTGTTGTAAGTGGGGAAATGCTTTCCTTTATACTAAAGGCAACTGCCACCAATAAGGTACATTGTGACTGGGGTTATTGGGGTAAATCTTGCCCTCCAGACTGAGCCACTGTTAGCAATGAGACATAGCCTGCTCAGTGAGTAGGTATAGGAATTTCCGGTACTTTTCCACCTTTCTGAGGCAGACATTCAACTATGTGACTTTACTGTGCCACAGCGGTTGACCTGTGAAGAGTTCGCCTTGTGTGCATACAATGTGTCTGTAACGTATCGGACAATGCTATTTGCGCTAATAGTCATCTATTGGACCACTTTTATGAACGTCAGACGTCATATATTTGGTGGCGAAAATTTCGTTAGGGCCTAGATATAAATGAAAATCGTAATAAATAATGGCAGGGAGACAATGCAAATCTAAGTCTACAGCCTGTGGTCTTGACAACATTGTCATGGACAAACGAGATAACCCCGAAGATGTGCACTGCATCCCCTTTCGAGAATCCGCGCTATGTCTAACTAAATATACGTCTTATTTCCTTTGTGGCTTGTGTTGAACATTGCCTTGGAAAATAGTTTTAATCACAAAACTAACTGGGATGAATTTAAAAGAGACGGGATTCCACCCATTATAGGCTTTATGTTTTACCAACTATCACCCTGTCGTCCCTGCTATGGTTTTACTCTGTATATTTTAGTTTTTGACATAGCAAATACTGACCTGAAAAGTTCAGGTCTATTGCGATGCGCAGATTGTATACGCGACACTCTTCATCTCAGATTTTCTGCTCACTGTTTGTAATACCAATCAGAACAATCTAATACTGTGTGACTGTACCTTTAATTATTGGTATAAACGTTTCGTTTCAAAATAATTATATAACGTTATAAAATGTCTTCGGTTAAATGTTAGAATCTAGGCGTCGAAATCGACATTCGTATATACGCCGTCACCGAAAATGGGCGTTCCGGGTCAGTAATCGCAAGACCAGTCTCCAAAAACGACAAATAAGACAAAGCACCAAGACAATACGAAAGTATACAATATATAAAAATATAGAAAAATATAAAAAATGGATTCATGCAAAGAGAAGCAGTCAATAGTTTCCAACGATTACCAACAGACGCAATTAATGTTCTAGACGGAAGAATAAAGTCAGTATCCAAATCGTGTACCCTTTTAGTATATACGATATCGTTAAAATATTTTATCTCAGTTCCGCTTTGATTGCAAATCTTCATATATCCAACGTGGCGATCATACTCAACACGGCCCCACTTAAGTTTATCTTTACAGAGGCTGCGTAAAGACTGGTAACTTCCATAATCACCAAAAAAATATGTCCGCCCAAAGCAGTCTCTAAATAATTTAGCATTTACCGGTATAACACATGTAATAAATTGCCGCCAGTTTCGAAACATAAGTTTCAGTTACCTTATCAACAAACATAATCTCAATGAGTCATTATACTTTTGAAGTAGGTCTCGATTGAATGAATAATTATAGTTTAACGTCACCTCGGCAATATTCCATGCATATCGTGGGGATGTGACATTTGAATAGAGCACAGATAAAATGTTTGCTTTGAACATCAAAGTATCCCACTGCAGTCTGGCTGGAATATGTGGGACTTATTGTTGGCAATTATTGCCAATATTGGCACTTTTCCTCTAGGTTTACATCGTGCCAAGACGGAACTACATACATATCCGCGGTGGAAAACAGTGGCGTTTAGAATCAGCGAGAACCATCTTGGAATTCATACGAGATTCTTGTCCGCTATTGTTTACGGGTGAAAGTAGTACAGCAAAACACCTCAGTGCGCCATGTGTCATTGGGCTAAGGTGAGAGCAATATTCTAGTCGAAGAAACGAATGAGGGATCCCGGAATAAAAGTAATAAAAGCACAGCATATGGACATAGGAACAGGCGTAAAAATTTCAAATAGTGAACACCTACAATGTAGAAATGTGGTGGACTTATTATCATCATAATTTAACGTTACTTAGGAGTTTATGCTTCAACCTGATCAGCATACAGTTGTCTGCTGAGCTATCAACCTATGGAAACATATTTTGTTAACCAATACCTCCTCCTGGGATAGAGAATGACTTGCGATAAAGGTAGCGATCATTGACGATTTCCCCGTAATACCTTGCGTGTAGAATTGTACTAATTATAACTGTTAAAGTAATCTACGCTTAAATGAAGGTTTCCACGACAAACTCAACTTTCTTGGTAGGATCTTTGTACCTTTCGAACATTTCATCTGTAAAGAATGTTAGAAAGTAGACAAAGACAATAACAGGCTTTTAAAGTTGGACATGACTGTAAATTTGAATTTTTTATGTCAGTGTATCCATATATCCAATTTCTTGTCTAAGCTGTTTCATTACCAAGAAAATGTAACAGAGGGTTGTAAGTGAGAAACGGTAATCGGTTCACTTGAGTGAAATATTTTATAGCTAAGACAAGATCTTATGTGGGAAAACGGTTATCATTTCGTGCGTATGGATTGTTTAATAAAATAGACAAGATAGCAGAGGTATATAACTAGGAAACTTGTGTGAATTGTTTTATAACTATAAGGCAAGATAACATAGAATTGCCTTGGTCGATTCACATGTGTGAATACCTTTGTAAATAGTGGACAAGATAACAACGGGTTGTAGCGTAAGTAGAAAACAGAGGTCAGTTCGCATGTGTGAATTGTTTTATAACTACATGAATAAGCCAACAGAAGAGTTAAGTATAGAAAACCGTGATCTGCTCAGAGATGAGATTCACTAGATGCGTAGTCAGGTTCCAGACACTTGTATAAGAGATTGTACCCAAGGCTTCCCTCAATAACAACTCTCAATCGATCCCTTCATTTGTTTGGAGGAGCGTCTGGCCGACCGGCTGACGGTGAGGGAGAGAGAGAGAACGAGAACAGACCTAGGGCTCGGGCACTGCTTTCCCGCTCTCTTCCTTCCAGTCGGTGCATGGTCTTATACAGTCTGAGGGGCAGGGCTATCAGTTCGGTTTACTCTACTTTACTCGGATAACACCTGATGCGTTCAACGCCTGGATCAGGTAAGTTTGACAAGTGTGGCGGTGTTGGCTTAGTGAATGACTGTGGGTTTTCTTAAACGGTGAAGAATAGTTCAGTGATTTGGGGCGAAACAGCGGCCTTCCGGATCTGCAGTAAGTAAATATTGAATGATTTGTAAAAATGCAGACCTGTCAGAATACAGCGCTGCTGAAATTAAGATTTTGTTCTTGCAATTGGAAAGGCATGCAATTATTTTACCACTATTTGGAAATGTTAAGCGTTGAAAAGTAGGGATCTTTATAAGGGAACCATGAAATAAGCCAGATATTCCTCATCCCTCGAAATTATTTGCATTCTCTTACCAAAGTGTAATTAAACTGCCAAAACTAAAACCAAAAGAAAAAAACTCCACGCCAGTTAAAAGCTGAGCAGCATGAAGTTGACAAGCTCTTCAGGAAGGATATATTTCGACCAAGCTGCCAAAGGTGACATGTAGTTGACAAACGGCGAACGTCAGCTCTGTTCATTCGCCCGTTTCCATCAGTTAAGTAGAAACGTACAGCAAATGGCTGATTCTTAATCTTGTAAAATGTGGACTTTTAAACGTTTAAACAAATCTTTGTACACTCTTACTATGATCATAAATCTTGTCTTTTAAATAAATCATTACAAATTATTACCATAACATCTTGAATGTATCGTGGACTGTGCAATTTGCCTTAGGCTGGATGTGCTTTCCAGGCAAAGCTTCAGTTTCATGTATAACGGGGTCTCATGCATAGGACCGACAAAATTTGCTTTTAGATAGAAGAACCGCAACTCCTCATAACAGGTTTAGGTGCACAGTGTAATGGTTTAGAAGTTTGATGTGTACAAACAGGACAATATGTTCTAAATCGCAACATTGTGGGGTAGGGTCAGATGTGCGTGGCAGGAATGCGTGTAAGAATACATCAATAACATTCCAGATAACTATGTAAAAAAAGTGCTGACTAACGTGTTTGATTAAGATAGTACAAAGATATATTTCTCTCTGCAGACGCTATAATTGACAGCATCCATACTGTTACGTTTGGAACAGTTACACTCACTGGAGAGCGCTGAAGTATTGAATGCGTAAGGCAGTTACCTGAAACAGCATAATTGCTTTATGTAGGTTCACATGTACAAAAAAGAATTATGTCTGCTAAGTTGGGTGTGCCACACGACTACCTGTAGAAATGGGAAAATGTGTTGTCAATTTCCCATTTTCATTTGCACGGGGGAGGACAATGTGCAGGCATACACCGTTCGCGTTAACAACATTTCAGATAAAAACATTATGAGAAATGCTCGATGGGCTAAAGAGTTTGGTTAAAATGAATCTAGGGTGGATGTGTCGATCTGCAGGCTCTCTCTGAACACAGTTTTTAACATAGCTTTGACTTCGTAAAGCTGCACTATGCTTTCCGCAAGGCAGTAATCCAGCTTAGTCTACTCCAGCAGGCTACTTTAGAAACAGACCCCTATTACTGTACAGGTACACATTAAACAGCAATGACAAACATGCATCCCGTTTACACTTATTCACGTCAGAGCGGTTCATTCTTCTACATCTCCTGTATTTCAATAGCATGTACATTGTGCTATTCAGGCAAGATTTGTGACCGTCTTTTTGGGTGAACTGACACCTCCCGATTTGCCCAAATACGGCGTCATTTTTTGCTGCCATATACTTTACTATTGTTAATTCGACTTATACCAAGATCTATGTTAAGTTTTTCTCCGCAAGACCAAGTTAAGAGTATAATTGGCGGGATACAAGACGTTTGAAATGGGTCCTTTAGGCAACCACTTCCCGCCTACAACAAAGCGCTACAATATGTGCTATTTAGTTGCTATGTTCTTTCCTCTTATAATGCCACTTTCTGTTCGATACTGAGATCTTAAAGCAGTGGTGGCGTTAAAGGGTGTGTCAGTGTAAAAATGGAAACTAGTAATTTTTTTTAAAAATAGTGTGATAATTGTTGTTATGGGGTCAAAAGTCTTTCATACCGTGCATGCGGTGTTAATGGGGAATGCTATGGCTACCTCAGAGGAACCCTGACTTCCAAAGGGCCACATAACGTGATCCACGTAACAATGTAGCTGTCGATCCTCAGCTGGCTTAGGAATATAGCACCATTTATTCAACAGGAAGTGACCTGAATTCAGTTTGTGACCTCCACTACGCTTACAAAGATTGCATTCAGGCCATTAGATTAAGGTTTCACTTATTTACTTCTTGCATCTTCAGTGATCACTATGTTTCTTTGAGTGAATGTGTCCTAATTTCTTGTTTTATTTTACTTTATTTTGGGAATGGCTTTGGTATTATTGATCATAAACGTCGGTTGAGGTTGTCAGCTGGTTTTACTCTCAGACCAAGCCAAAGAAAGAAATCCCAAACTCGAACAGTCGAAGCGGACATATGTATACCACTCTTCAACCACATAGGTCCGTTTGTGCCAATTATCGCAAGACACAAATTTCAAATCAACGTTCAACGCGAACCACTCATTAAAACAAAATGTATTACTAAAACAGAAATGATTCATGTAAAGGAAATCAATAAACAGTTTTCAGGATTGCCAGAAAGATGCTAGGATGTTTGCACAAGTCAATTACCATGTTGGGTTAAAGGTTGTCGTTAATTGAATATGTATCCCGGTTGTTCTCTGTGTTTGCGATTGTTCATACATCTAACGTAGAGATCTTATTCAAGTCGATGCATATATCCCCCAAGCCTGGGTTAAGAATAAAATGACACATTTATGAAGTACAGCGTCTGGGATTCTGGAGACATATAACTGTGTCTTCACACAAGTAAGGGATTACTTTTTTGGCAGACAGGCTCTCGTATATAACATAGAGCGTAGGGAATGAATGGTGGGAAATGAGCTGGCTATTTCGGATTGAAGACACCACACTGCCACAGGGCTTGGAAAAGTGTTTACTTAAATTTGCACTCACCCTCCCTTTATCGGTCACCACCATCAAGGCCCCAGCGCTTTTATGAAGAACAAAGCATTCAGACCTTACTCCAGGGTTATTAAAGGCAAATAAAGGCAATTGTAGGGAAAAGATAGTCTCAATATGGATCCTCCGCTAGGCAAATTGAAAAATACAACCTCCTTTGTTAAAGCTAACTAGAACATATCCAATGATGCAAGAATAATCAAAATATGTAAAACAGAATATGTGTACCAAGTTGTTTTTATGCTTTTTAACCCGATTATGTGGGTTAAAATGTTTGGATTGAAGAGGTGGATGTTACGCACTATATGCTGTATACTAATATTTTCGTTACATTCAGATTTTTCTCCATAATATGTTAATGATATAACATTATGTACTTTTGGATTTTATTAGAAGTTGCCACTATTCTGGACAAAAATGTACACGCAACACCCAATATTTTGATAAAATTAACTGCCTTAACAAATTCCTTTCAATACCGTTTTTCACGGGGGCATAAAATGGACTCATAGCGAAACATTTCCATAAATGATGGAAACGGACAACCGATGGTAACGCTGAGGCAGATTAGGAAACAGAGGGGGGGTCAGCTTGGGAAATTCCACACTTCAGTACCGAGTATGTACGGCGTTTGCCTTCTATCGCCAGCGCATAGACCTGATGAGATGGCTAACTGTGACCTGCGGAATGTTTTCCCACCCCAGTGTGAGGGTCACACGCAACTCCCCCATGTAACTCGGAACTGGAAGTCGCCGATGAACACGCTAGTCGAGGACATTCCACGGGTGTTCAGTTGGAGGAGAGACCAGGTGAATATGCTGGCCACACAAGTACTTCAACGTTTTCGTCCTGCAGAAATGCCTTACATATAGCAGTAACATGGGGACAGGCATTGTCGTGCTGTCAGATGGGACGACTAGTAGGCGCAGATTTTCATCACGGTGTCTTACCGCATTCAAGTTACCGTCGATGAAATGAAGTTGAGTGCGATGGCCATGACTTATCCCCGCTCACACAAGTACCATACCCTACCGTATTGCAACCTATGCTGCCATCATGTCCAAGATCAACGGACATGAACGTTAACCCAGTCGCGCCGACTCTGGTGTCGAGCAGCGGTAAGGTCTATACCCCGGAGTCGTCTATGGACTCGCAAATTCGCTCAGTAATTAAACTGAATCACCCTTAATTTTTTGCTTTATATACTTTTCTATTCCCTAGGTCGTTTGCTTTGGTTTGGAAATTAGTCTTGCAAATATTCACCAGGATAGTTGTAAGCCAACTATCACACCGTCGTCTCTCCACTGGTTTTACACTCCATACTGTATCTTTTGTATTTTATGTCTGCGGAACCTGGATTCTTCTGATGTAGTATGGATTCCCGGAGGCTCGTCTTTTAGCATTGTTTTCAAAGTAGTGTTTGTCAAATGTGACAACACACTATTGTGAGTAATTCTATACCAATGGCATTTGTTAACTGCTATTACGACCACATTATTCTACCTACTTCTACATGAGCCATTGTTCCAGAAGGGTGAAGATTGACAATATTGAAAGATTCACATCAATAGGTCGAACAAATTTTTATTCGTGTGATCATTTGGCAACTACCTCACTGTCTCCGCTGCTCTAGTTATACTCTCCATGCTGTGTTTTTTTTTAAATATTCATATCAATATGCCAAAACATGGACCAAACACAACTGCACCTTTCATCTTCACAGCTTTAGAGCTGGCTAATACACGGATGTAAGTATGACGCATTGTCTGTATACAGATTGTGAAGTCCTCGACAGCAGTTGATATCCTCGAAAATGGCCAAAAGCGGTGTGGAAAAATGTGTCCAACGTCGAATCGTCAAAATATCCCACCGTTATTATCTTCGGCCCACCAGATGGCTTTCAGAGCAAAAGAACGGAAATTGTACATGAGAGCTCTGAGTGCTTTTCGTGCAGACGACAGGCTTAATTATTATACATACCGTGTAATTGTGCCTTATTGGAGCACACCGTGTGTCAGTTAGCAAAGCCTCGGTGATATTCGAAATTGCTACTGATAGAACCTTGGCTCATTTCGAATGTATGATAGACTGCATTGGAAGTATGACTGTGCCCCGACGACCTCAACTTCGACCACACAAGCTTACGCGGTTTCACGTTCACATGCACACACACAGTGGTTGGGATAAGAGTCTTTCAATACATAAAAGGAACGAGATCAATCTGTGGTGACAAAAACGCTTTATCAGTCCTTGACGACCTCTTGTCTTCTAACCATAATATACATATCTGTATGTAACACATGGGTTCACTCTTCCAGCAACCTGCGGATGATCTTTGGTCTCTGCCAGGTTTCCTCCCACTGTGTTGCTGGCCGCGTCGTATAAGTGAAATATCCTTCAGTACGGCGTAAAACATCAATTAAATAAATAAAAAGACATATAGAAGCCAATAAAACTCGGCCAATAAAGAAAATCCCTCTGTATTGCGTCAAACAACAACCAAATGTATAATCAATAAATATTAACATACTTAGAACATGTGATGAAGGCTATGCGGAAAGATTATAAGTTGATATTTGTAGTGCTCCGTGCTTTTTATTGACATTTCCTAATTCCTGCCACTTCCAGGTGTAAGTACTTAAAATATTTCTGAATAGATGAAAGAAATATATCAGCCTTGATAGATTTAAATGACACTGCAAAGTGTCTCGTTCCAATGTGTCAACTTTCTTATCTGTAAATAAAACACTGATAGGGTCTCGTGTTAAATTTTATCGGTAAATGCATGACCTTAATTATAGCATTGTAAATACTTTGCCATGATGATTGGGAACGTGTAAGTTACAATTACTTATGTATTTATATATACAGTTAGAGCAGAATCCGAACTGGGATAAATTAACAAGAGGCCGGGTTCACGGGTACGGTGAGGCCAATTTGCCAACTGACACACTCTCGTCACTGCTCTGGTTTTCTGTCCATATTGTTGTGTTGTGTATTGTACGCATATCACGCTAGGTTTCTTCTGATAGGCTAGCACGGGGAGATGCCGAGATTCCTCCGCCTTCTAGAATTCCGCTGGCGTTAGTGTTCAAAGAGATATCTGCTAACTCTGGTAAATTGACAACAGGCCAGATACACCGGTAACATGTGACCAGTTTGCCAACTGTCCTACTGTCGTCGTGACTCCGTTTTACACTCCATACTGGAGGCTTGTGTATTGTACGCATGTCACCCTGGTCTTCCTTTGATAGGCTAGCACAAGGAGATTCCGTGATTCCTCCACATTCAGAGTTCTGCTGGCGTCAGTGCCTATGAGACATCAACAGCGAGAATAGGATCTTTATTCAATGGGTCTTCCTTAAAGATCACATGCTTATATGATAAACACTGAGCACGAAGTGATCACATGTGATTCATAGTATGGCTTCAATGCACGCATACCTTACTGTTAAGTACAGACATCTCATTGTCATGGATACTCCATTAAAAGGCCTGATTTTATTAAGTCATTCATATTTATAAAAGTAGGAGGCCCTGTCTGGAATATATAGAAATGACACTCTATAACTGTTTTGATCTCTTTAGGGTTGTGTTTAATTCCACTTAATAAATACCCAGTGGATGAAAAAAATGTTCATGTATAACTTATATTAAACAAGCATATTTTACTTATACAACGGCGGCCAGCATTATGATGGGAGGAAAACGGTTAAGGCCCGTTTAAACTCACGGCCATCCGCAGGTGGCTGGCAGACCTTTCCACGTTCGCACGGAGAGGAAGCCAGCATGAGTTGGATCGAATTCACAGCGACCGCACTGGCGAGAGGCTCCTGGGTCATTCCGCTGCAAAGCCGCGCTAACCACCTCGGGCACGGAGAAATCATAATATACCTGAACAAAGAAATGCGGCTTGGGCTAGTCTGTTTGTCAGGTAATTGCCGAAGGTCGGTGGTTTTCCAGTGGACTCACGTTACCTCCATCCAGGAACTCTACCACCGTCGTAAAAGTCTTGAAAACTCTGAAGCTCGCCGCAACATTCGTGGTCTATCCGACCTGATATGCGGCGCCATTGATCCTCCTTTAACATCGGCGCCTACGACTGCTTTATGTAGATTATATAAACGCAGTAAAATAGGTCACCATTTGATGAAAATGTATGTGTTTTTTATTTATTTTGCTCAAGAGCAATTGAGGGTGGTTATGAGGCATAAAGACATGTTTATCGACTCTAACAATCCAGTCAAGTATTGCCTTAAGTCTCGAGAAAAGCAATTTATCGATTCCTCTATTTTAACGACTGAATTTCCGAGCTTGCTGTTCAAGTCTGGTTAAAATAAACCGTCCTCTAGTGTTTTCCGCCACATGCTGTCTGCAGAAAAATCATTAATAGTTCTCTGCGGATGAATATAAATCATATGGCTTGGAAAGTCAGTAATGACTTCTCCAAGAATAGGTCGTGACGGCGGATAAAACTTGACGAGCCACTCATTGACGTAGAAGTGTTGATTGTTAAGAAGCGCCATCTGGCGGGTGAGAATTTTTTTTCTCACTGAAGGCCGTCCTGGTTAATCTACTTAACGCTCAGCCAGGTGGTTATACGATATGCTGGGCCTAACCGAGGAAATGACACGAACACTGCATATCGAATGCCCCAGAACCCTAGCTGGGGAACGGAATGTAACCAATTTACAAACAGATTCCTGGGCTACATGACAAGAGTTGTAGGTCATTGAGGGGGAATACAGCACTGGCTATAACAGAGAGATTGGCTTTAGCCGTGTTCAAGAAACGCTTGGGTGCATAGAAAAGTAGATGATCACAATAATAGAGATGCATACCTTGCTTTGTGGTAATACTTGAGCCCTCTAGAGTATTTGCCAAGTAAAGATAACGTATTTTATTTTAACAAACCGTGTCCATTGAAGTGCTTAAATCAGTATTTAATGCTATACAGTGACAGATCACGCACTTACATGTAAGGCAGTAAGATGGTAAGTCATAACAGGAGAGACGTGCGACAATTTTGATAGTTTCCCACGGGATAAACCCAGCTGACCACTATTGTGATAGATTCGTCATCAGGACATTAGACATGAATCAAATAATAAATCACACGAAGATCCGGGTTTCTGAGAAATTTCAGCAGAACAAAAGCTAATGCATTATAATGCGTTCCAATTTCTTTGTCGCTTAGCGGATGAGGTAGTTTTGTTGTAGAAATGTAGGTATGTATTGACGTCATGGTAATCAGCCATCTTATACCTCAATGAACAATTGCATGGAAATGGCACGACCTTGCACGAAGGCGTCCACTGAACCTGGTCACTTGTTGTTGCCGGTTCATACATTCGTTACCCTTTTTGTAACGGTAGTGTTCATCTTTGCGTGAAATGAGAACATACCTATTGTACAGGACGAAAAGAGGTGCCCCAGAGTGGTAAAGGAAACTGTATATTCCACATGCGATACACTGTAAGAAAAGCCCGTGTTATTACCACACCAACACCAATATTTCCAGGAGGGTTTTTACCACCACAGTCCCTCTTTGAGGAGATCTCCTAGTGGCTATTAGGCTGTGGGAAATCCTCTTAAAACAAATGAAGAATGAAATAAGTGGTAAACTATAGCAGGAGAAGCATGTGATTTGGCGAGATAATATGACGGACATAATTATTATATGGCCTTTATCTTACAGTGAAAGCATCTGGCAGCTTGTTGCCAGGCCGTTCACCTTTGAGTTTACGCAAATTTGATAACAGTGTAGCTAGAGGTCTCCATTGTTTTCAGGGCGTATTCGTGCATGACTCCAACCATGGGTCCAACCGTCGTTGGAATGTCTTAGCGGTAAGTTGAAGGAACGAAATATTGTCAGTCTCCTTTGTTTTGCCACCGTCAAAAAGTGACGCACCGGCTTAAGGTAGACAAACTGTTTCAAAAGTCCGTGTTTTTACCACACTTTTATAAACTCCGGTATTTCTACGAGGGTTTTACCATTTCAGTCGCTGTAGTGTTGAAACACCCGTAAAACGAGACAACTTATTTTTTTACACGGTGATATTACGGCTATTATGGCCGTTATTTTAAAGTCAAAACACATGGCAAATTGCTTGTCTCCATCATACCGCAACCAAACAAAATGGAGACAAGTAAAAAGTACTATGCTTTCGTTAAACTTAGCTAAATGTTTTTATGTTAAGTTAATTGATTAATATCATCTTCATACATTTAATAAACTAGTTTCCATACTGGGATATTAATGCATTAGTTTGCCCCTCTGTACAAAATGGAGAGTTGTCTGTGATGAGATGAAACAATGGCATCCAGGTCGCTCCTATGCAAAACAAAAAAAAAAAAAAAAATGTAATCAGACGTGCGGGCAGGGGAAGATGCCATAGATAACTGGGATAGCTTAAAACGTAATTGTGATCTAAAATGACATTCCAGCTGCATCTGACTGGCTTGGGCTCCGCTGTGTGGTTGGGTGCCTATACTTACCAGAGCTCCTGTTCCTGCTATAGGAAGTCGAAACGAATTAAAAATACTCCTCAGTTGTTCCGGGCTAGTATATTTCAGGATTCACCGGCAACTGGAAAATTCAGTTGTTTAAAAATGCGAGGCTTTCATTCAGAGCTGAGCTAGCTCATGTCTGGCAGATCCAAACAGGGTGATTTACCGCTACGTTCTGAAGAATTGATTCAATACCCCCACAGATTAAATATCGACGTTCGTTTAATGAATCGTTTTGGGGCAAATTTTAAAAGTATAAATCGAACGCTCTGTCATGTAGCGAGTTCTCCCTTGTCAATTTAACCGACTTAAGTGGGCGGCCTGAAAAAGATTGACTGGCGAAGAAAAAATATCCGAAGCGAACTGGCGAACGATAACTGTCATTTTACCGACATCTTTATAGCTCTCGTACTGACTTGCGGGTGGGCTTGTTGAAACTATGATTGAGCGGAGGAGAATGCAAACTTACATACTTGTACATCACAACTTACAGTAAACCATAACCCATAAATGTTCCATTCCAAGATCTGATGTTGAAACGACTCCAAACCAGTGTTCTGCAGAGGATAGCTCTCCACAGAATTCACAGTGATTTATATGTTACTGTGGTCATACTTGACTTCTAGGTGGAGCCTTGTCAATCAACATAAGATAAGGAACCGGTTCAGGAACCAATGGTGTTCGATGTAGTTCTTATATCACCATAACACGACAACGTCTGAATCGGAAAGGACGGAAAGGTGAGATATTTGAAGAGGGAGTAAAGTGAGAACGTGTGTCATAGAAAGTGAAAAAAAATTCGTCATGGCACAGCAAATGAAAAAGAGAATGAATGACTGAACGTCAATTCAAATGATGAAGAAATGAATGAGTGACCAAGGAAATGGCTGAACGAATCAATGACTGACTGAACGAAGGAATAAATGAGTGAATGAATAAATAAATAAAATGACGAATAAACAAATGGCAACTTTTATTTATGTATTTGATTGCTGTTTAACTCTGTAATGGATGAAGTCAGAATGAGTATAGGAATAAAGTTTATCCTTCCTTCAGGTCCAGCAAACGGAAATGATTAATGATTAAAGGAATGAATCAGTGAGTGACTAAATGTTGAATGACTCATGTAGTCAAAACGTGTAATCAAGGCCGTCTTAAATTCTACTTAAATTATTACATTATTTTGTCATAGGTACGATTACGTTAGCTCTTAGGCCGATGTCTTTGTCACAACAACCTCAAATCTAAACTCAAATTCTACTTAACAAGTCATTATTAGTGTCATAGATACCTTAGCTCTTAGGCCGATGTCTTCGTCGCAACAACCTCAAATCTAAACTTTAATTCTACTTAACAAGTCATTATCTTTGTCTTAGGTACGATTACCTAAGCTCTTAGGCTGATGTCTTTGTCGAAACAGCCTCAAATCTAAACGTTTTGGCCTCGGTATAAAGGGATTCGTTTTCATGTCTTGATAGATGTTTCCAAGTGCGTTTCCCTCTTCAGCGAAATCCAGGGAGAAAATTGGCTAATTACAGTGTTAGTGTTGTATGTGACACCATTTGGGCTGAATATTTCATTATGGTGACAATGGCGCCATCTATATTGATGGACGCTTGGGGCCGTCACTGTTCAGATATGTCTATCTTGCCTTCGCGCTGTTTTTCGGCCTTGTTGTAAATAAATTAGGTCCATTTTCATTGGTATAACATGAATACATTGCTATTGCTTGGCGTTTATAAATCCAAAGGCGCAGGATTCCCCCTTTGTGCGCACAGACCCAAAGCAGTGTGCAACCCTATAAAATTCAGACACCAATATTTCATGATAAGCTATTATGGAGGTTTTCCCGTTAAGCACAAGACAGCAAAGCCCGTCTTTACATTAGAACTTTTAACTCCGCAGAAACAGCATCATTCAACAAATGGATTGAACAATGTGTAGTATGTGTTTGATGTGATTCGGGGTTTACAAAAGATTGTAACAGACCATTTACACCAGATATTACCAATTGCCTAAAATACTAGAACCTCACGGGAGAAATTTTGTCAATATTATTTATTTCACATTCTTTTATTCCAATACCCTATCTCTCCTCTCAGATAAAGATGAAAACCAAATTCGAATTGTAGATACTTTAAGTTTGATTAAAAGTATATCATGTCGTGAACCTATACAGGTGTGTTTTCTTAGTTCCCCCTGATTAGTAAAACAACATGAAAGTTTCAAAAAAATTTTGAAATTTTTTTAAAGTTTTAACTCAGAACAATCAATGAATATTAAAAATGTGTGGGACAGTTTTTAAGTTTAAATAGTGAATTATCTACGTGGGCCCAAAAATTTGAAAATTTAGAAAATTAATGAAAAAATAGCATTTTGAAAAACATCCCTGATTTTTTTCAAACTGTCTCTTCTTTTTGATTAATATTCAACCTTAAGTAAATTTTAAAAGCTTTTTTGAAACCAGCAGTCGGTTAGCTTTCAGGATGTATATATATACATGGCCATATTTGATCAATATATTGGATTACACAAGGCAAAATGTGAAATTCTGCTTACGAGGGGTTCTAGTATCCTTAAGCTGCTAATATGACCTATTCGGTGAAGTGTTGTGTTGAAGCTTTGTCGTTTACTCTCTTCTCTTCAAGTTACTCTGGTCTACATTCTTAGGTTCGTTACACTAAAACTGAGTTAAGATAACATTTAAAACTTTGCTATGATTATAGTTTCTGGGCTGTTCAGATAAAATTATGACAACTTCATTTGAAAATAAACCCAATGTGGTAGGCCTAATCGCAAGGGAATGACGTAGAACTTCTAAGCGGTTATTAAAAGTTTTAAAGTCTACGTCACTTGAGAGTTTTTCAGACCTGATAAATAAAACTTACACCACATATCTTTAAAGTTCTATATCCCACACATCCCTTCAAGAAATATCCAAATGGCTTCAAAAACATTTATAAAGAATGAATGAATGATTACGACTTGACGCCATCTGACATTCCTATACCAGTGTCAACCAAAATGGGCATTCCGGGTCAATAATCGCACGACCAGTTTCCAAAACGACAAATAAGGCAAAGCACCAAATAACTGAGAACGTGTATAAAATAAAAATAAAAAAAATATAATGGATTCATGTAAGGAGAAGCGGTCAGCAGTTTTCAGTGATGTATTCAATCAGTATCCAAATCGTGGCGTTTATAAACAACGGGCACGATCATCAAAACGTGGCCATTATGGGAGTAGTTTTGATTTCCCCTGTATCACTTGCTTCTGTGCGATCGTTTTGATGCTCTGTACAGAAACTCTACCTCTGTACACAAAACATGTGGGGATTGAGGTGATTTAGATGGCTACAGCACATGATAAAAAACTGATATTATCTGAGACAGCTTGCTGAGGCGTCAAAGTTCATCTTCAGCTGGGGGTGGTCTGACAAACACCATGTTGTTTTTAGCCCTCCATGTATCATAACATCGGGTGAGGAGCACTCGATACATTACATCTGTGTAACATGTAGCGTGTTAGAATACGTCGTACTTGGACGCACATTCGCGCCACCTGGTGGGAGGCGAAAGTGGACTATTTTCATCTTGACTCCCTTACCTAAAGTTTTTATACGTATGCGCAGATGTAGGCAATGCACTGTTGTCTTGGAGTTATACCATTTGTTCAAACATGTAATGTACATAATATGGTAAATTCATGGCTCAACGCGAATCTACGTAAAGTCCGCTCAGGACAGCTTGTGAAAAGGGATTTGAAAGCTAGGGTTTCGTGTCAAATACCCAGAGAGTTTTGCAAAGGAACATTTATCTGATAACGGTCACACACATAATTTCAAGCTTAAATGTCTGATCCGTCGGATCATATATTCTGGTCGTATCCAAGGTATGTTAATATCAGTAAAAGAAATACCCTTCAGCAGTTGAAAGTAAATGAGCATTTCTATCGGCATTTATAATGTTACAGCTCCAAATAAAGGTGATAAATTCTTGTCTGTTCAGGTTTAGTCATAGAAAAATTTGCATTAAAAGTAAGTAGGAATCTATATGAGAACATAATCATAATGACAAAAAAATAACCACAGCCCGGTTTGCATCTTGGTAGATAGTTAATACATTTCATGCCTAAATTTTAACAAACCAGATTGTGGTAAATTACAATAAACATAAGCATGAAGACAAAGTAACCTAAACCAGGCTTATCCAAACTTCTCACTGGTTTTAAAACGCCTCAAATGATTCACTGTGCTCTCCAGTACCATCAGTCTTCTCTCACCGTTTATACATTCCTACAGGAACCTTTTCAAACATATCCTAAATGTTTTCATGTAAATGTTGGCACACTGATGTACACTGACAGTGTTCTAGCCATGTTGGAAGATATGTAAAAGTTGCCCCAACGTCCGAAGTTCTTCAACATGTGACACCTGCAGTTTTGTTATTCCACGCGTTCTGTTTTGATTGAAAACAGTGTTTTACAACAATAAACAGAATATTTTGTCTGCTCCCTATGAGTTGCGGATCTTGGTAACTAGTGAATACGTTTTATGCTTGTAGCGAACCAGCTTGTGGCAAATAAGAACATACATAAACATTACGACAAAATAATTTACACCAGATTTATTCATATCTTTTATTGCTTGTAAACCGTCCCAAATGATTCACTGTGCTCTACAGTACTATCAGTCTCCGCTTACCCCTTGCCAACATCACCAAAGCTAAGACATTACATCTCCGCTGAAACCAATTCTCACCCTCATGAACTTTAAACCCGTTATTATTTTTTACTTACAATCAATTTTTCGATTACGCAATCCAATGATATGCGAAACTGTGTGCCAGGGACATTTCCTGGCGCCGCGGAAGCTTTCGGACTGTATTACTGATAGAGAATTGGCCTTCACTCCCACCTTTTTAAGCTTTATGCTGTTATTGAATTAATGCCATGGTAATTCTGTCCGTCTTTCGTAACTGTCTAATGTGTCTGAAATGGGTGGTATAAGTTAATTACAAACATCACACTGTCGGTGAGTACTGGGGGTATTGGCCGCTTGCCTCGGCAAGGAAAGACAGTCTGCATTCACTCTAAGAAACACGTTTAGCAGGTAACGTTTAGACACCTATTCCAGCGCGTCAACTTGACTTCGTCTGTCAAACAGCACCTCGGAGAACCCAGGAGATTCACGCGTTAATCCATTCCAAATACTGCCTATATACGCAATGATGTCTGGGGTTGTTTTCCTAAAGGACAGTGGAAAATAGTTCGGCAGTTACTATAGGATGTTGAACATACCTAAAATCTCGAGTTGAAAGTTTTCTCTCAAACACGAAGCAAAATTGTTCAAAGACAGAGGGCAATATTTTGTTTGTTTTTACTGCTAATAGCTCATATTTTACCTCCGAGTTTGAAGGTATTTTCTGGCGGAGAATACACTCTTAGAAAAGATAGTACAGTCATTAAACCTTAAGAATTTATATGGTGGCACCTTGTAAAGTTCCATATAAAACCTTATAAATATGGCTGATATTTACCACCCTATATACATGGTTCCATGTTGCAACAGGATGTTATTAGGCCTAAGTGAAATTCACGACTACTACCTTTTCCCGGGCACTTACAAGATCACCGCGATGGTGTTATCTTTTTACTTTAAATATTCGTTGCATGTGAAATCATCTTCATATTTGTTTTGGAGATTCTTCCCTTATGTTCACAATCCTGAATTTATCTGACTTATTGCACGTGTGAGGATTGGACACTAGAGCCCCATCGTCGATAACTGAACCTTGGCATTGGGGAGAGAGCAAGTTTACAAGGGATAGCACCATAATGTTCAGAATAGTGCCATACGGTTCTTAGCACCGTAACGGAGTCCTCTTGTCTATGTGTGAAGGATTCATTTGCGTGTTTATTAAATAGATGTGCACTTCTGTGGACTGGGTTGGACATGCTTCACTGTCAAGACGGTGATGAAACTGTTCTGATGTTTAAAAGTGTCCAGATGGTGAAACTGATGGATGGCTACTGTACGAAATAAGTAAATGCAATAAATCGCCACATTCGTCGTGAATCTTCATATTGATGTAACTCAAACTTTCACAAACCATGTTCTACTAAAATATCTGTTGAAGGAACCACAGGGTTTGATGTTAGTTCTGGCAAGCAATTCGACATAGTGATCGAGGTATTGCACTAAATGATAACTTGCAAGTACATCATAAACCAGCTGTAAAGAGGGACTCCAAGAATCCTGTATCACTTTCAAACAACTAGGGGGTTTCATTCATACTTTGCTTGGGAGTAAACCCTTTGTTAATACTCTCAACAAATCGTGCGGGTTCCCAAAGGCTTCCGTGGTGAAGACGCCCAGTTCTTCCCCACAGTTGGCAGATTCCTGTCAATGCATATATACAGCCATTGAGGTACTGCGATTACGTAACACGGTTGTGGAAACGCGTGTCAAACTTGTGTATTCTCACAATGATTAAGCTGTCAGTCTGCCAGCTGCAAATCTTTGCTCCGGGGAAATTCCGCCAGTTTTAGCCATTCCCACAGAATCCAACGGCGAGTCTGTTCCAGACGGAAAGCATTGCGCCAGAATCGATTACGACACGCACATCTTCGATGGCAACCACTATAGACTTAACATGCCAAAGAAAAAAATCCACTTCCGAATGTTTCTTTGAACCTCTCTTTCATTATCTCACCAAGGAATGTCGTTGGTATATGGCAGTCATTACGAACTATAGCCACAGTAATTAGTCTGATATGGTTTTTGTAGAGACATTCTCTTTTAGGACGGCTAAGCAATCGACGAAGACACTTTGTAGAAAAAGATAATATTAGCTATTTTATGTATGTAGGACTGTATATTTTCGTAAACAATTCTAAATGTTTTCGGATATGAAGAACTCAGTTTGTAAACGGCGCTTTCTTGGCTAACTATTAGCTTAAAACAATTTATATAGAGACATATTCACTAGAGAATACTAAGCGGATGACGAGAATATTTTGTAGAAGGAATACAGTTAGGCATTGAATTTGGGACGTCATACCTGGTGTCGTGGACATACCACAGTGCCAAGATTGCATCCATTGTCATGGTGTGGCCTGAATAATATTGAGAGCAAGGAATTACCACATGCAACAAATAAATAGTAAGTGAAGTACCCAAACTGCAGTTCAGCCCGTTAACCGGTAAAACAACCAAATCCCCCTCCAAAAAAGAAACACACAGACAAGAAAAAAACGAACAAAAATATAACAAACAGACAGACAGAAAGCATGCAGCACTGCTGTTACGAACCCAGTCCTTAAAATATTGCATCGTGCATATTTCTGAGGACTGAAAAATACGTCGCCAGCTCGGCATCCCGCGCGCCATTGTCAAGCCGTCCGCCCTGGGAAGTGGCACATTGACGCAGAGATGGACATAAACCATCGTCGGCGTGCCGTACCCACTGCTTTTTGCCACTGGCTGACAGGACTGTCACCCTTCGATTCGAGAATTTCCAAGAAAGGTGGATTCGTGGACTGACTTGCCTTTGGAATCCTGACTATTCCATAAGGATTTGGACGCTGTCATCAGCAAGAAACTATGTATTTTGTAATTGTCTGTATTGTTTTGTATATCATTGTCAGTTGTACTGTTTGTCTATTTTGTTAAAATATATTAGTATTGAACTTAATCAAGCGTCTTCGCCTTTCTTTGTTTGATCTTGTGTAATGTCGATCGCTGTGTGAGAGTTGAAGAAGACATATGTTTATAATTTTCCTCTCCGATTGTGTTACCCCTACACTTCCAAAAGAATTGACAAGCACAACAAAAATAAGAAAAATAAAAGAAACAACAACAAAGAAACACCAAAGAGTTTAAATAACTTAAGATACGAGCGGTATAAAGTTTGAGACCCGTTTGTTCCGTACTGATGAATGTTTGACTTTTTCGACGACAGCCTGTTAGCATTATTGTGAGAGGACATTGGGTGGACCGTTCGTGTGTTGCTGGCAGGCCTTCCCACGTAAGAACGGAAAGCAAGCCAGCATGAACTGGGCTTGAACTCACAGCGTATTTCTTGTGTATGTGTGCACATGACCTAGTGATGCCATACCCAAGCATTTCAGGGATAATGCACAGACGCATATGTTTTTGAACAGTTTGACACTGACTGGATATGGCCGAAAGAAAGCCTTGTTACTTCTACAATAAAGCCTATGGCTTTATCCATCGGTGTAGGGCATTCCATGCGTGTTGCTGTCAATTTTGAGACCTGTTGACTGCTTCTCTTTGCAGGAATCCCTCATAATCTTTTCATTTATATGCTATTTTTAGGTCTTGGGTGGTTTGTGATGAACGTTTGTTTAGAAAATGGTCTGGCGGTTATTGACACTGAACATCCGACTGGTACACACGATTTCTCGTTACGACGCATGGATTTTACTTTGGGGTTAGGGGCATATGTGAAACCACATACTGCTTCATAAACTGCTGAAACTAACATCTGACTGATCAACGTGCCTGTTGCATTCGTACCGGACACAGACAGATATGCTAGACTTCGACTGAAAAGTGATTTGTGTTTTGCCCATGCCAAACAAGCTATCGGTTCACAGTTAACAAATCCACAAAAAAGCCATTAATTTCTTATCACAAGAAAAAAACTACGTAAATAATACATTAACTGACAGGTCAAGCTTGTCACATGACACAACAGCAATATGTATTCTCTCCACATTAGCGACTAGGAACGTCTGCATTGGTTGAGGTGTTGTATGATGAATCTTGAGTTTGTTGCTCAGATTGCTTATTGCACCCGATCACCCATCCATCTGCGGACTATTAATATGATTGACGGAACGTGTGGCAAATCGATAAGCTAGTACCGAAGTCTCGGAGTGATTAGAATTCGTCTATAATCGTTATTAGATGAAGCTGTCACGTTCTGGTTGTATTTGGCACACCGTCTGCATTCAGGAAGACACGTTGTTGTTGCGCTGAAGGTGTAATGGGATAATGAGCTCTGGGCAGCATCACGCACCCTTCTAGAGAGTTGGAATTGCCATGTTAGTTGTAGTCAATTATGAAGCAGTTTTTGGTTAGGTGGCATGTGGTATCAAATAAAACATACCATTCGTTTTTAGGGGAACATTGCTCGATCGTTTTGCATCTCTTGGCCACACGATATACGTATTAAACGGAGTGTCGTTCTAAACATGGCTACTCTTTAGACTCCCCGTGTAACGAATTTATTCCAACCGGCGATTACTCCGAAATAAATTTTCATTAAGCAGCCCTAATTAACTTCCATTTATCTCTGATACAAAAGTACTCCATCAGTAAGTTCCCCAATCAAAGGAAGAAAGACATCTTTTCTCCACGTTTGTTAAAAAAATGGCGTGAAACATTAGCGATGAGAGCGGTTTGTTAGCGGATTGCTTTTGTTCGTAAAGTTCTTGTCATTTTACTGTAATGAGGCGTTATCGAGCGACGGAAAGTGATTTAGGCTTACAACTGCGCAATTACAATAGCATGTTCTCAGTACACTTTCTATGACACGAGGAAGCCGTTAAATGTTCCATTATCCCTGTGATGGCACAAATCTCATCAACATCTTTGTGCGTGCATATTATCACCGAGTGTTATGTGCATGTTGCAGGTAAATTGCGAAAATGTTGGGCGTATATCGACCAATAATATCTGTGTACGAGACACTTAATTTCCGTTATAAATATGGTTTGTTTCTCTGTTGGAAAATGCTTAACTGTTGTCACTGAAATCGGGTCGACATCCATCGATTCTCAAAGCGTAATTGCCGTTTAAAACATGCTATCATAATACATTTGTCTTCTTTGACAGTAAAGTTCTCCTCATTTAATGCAATGTCTTGCGCTGAGTGTGTTTGATTAAGTCTTGGTTTAATGTTGTATATCAAATGTGATGGCAACATATTTTGGGTAATTTTAGAGCAGTGATGTCTCATACATTGCAATGATCACCCCTGTATTGTTTTACGTCATTCCACTTAGCTCTTGATAGAGGGGTGTGTTAAAGTTGCTACTATTTATGGATTGAAATGAACTGTTAGCATAAACACTTAACTGAGGTAAAACGACAAGAGGTTGTACTTCATAGGTAACATGTAACCATTTGCTGACTATCAAACTGTCGGTGCAACTCTAGATTTACACTCTCTCCTGTTGTTTTTCATAATCTATCTGCTATTCAGCGTTCTTGAAGAGTGTTAGCCACGAGAATAGGTGAAGATAAGTATCCCATGTGTAAACATTTGTTCTGTCCACGAACTTACAGGACAAAAGCATTTCTTATCCTAAATACCACACATTTCTTTTCGAGGGCAGTTCATTGAAATCGACTTTTCTGTAAATAGTCAGTTCGGCGTTTGGATGATGGCCGATATCAACAACATTTTGACCGAATTAGATTGATTATGAGAGGTGATCCGCGCTGCGAGATGATGCTTCACGCCCGTAGGGTAGGAGAGGGATGTTTATATAGATAGCGGCTGTGAATAGGATTCTGCTTGCCTGGATGGCTGTCTAAAAACACTTAGAGAATGATGTCCGAAAATAATGTCCGGCGAAATAATAGCGTTGGTGGACACATTATCCCGAAAGAGAGAGTTGAACACCAAAGCCAAGCCGGAAGGGAGAAAAAATAACGAGATACTTATAGCAGATGAAAATGACTAGTTTATAGGTAAATCATGGTTATTTGAGCTGACACTTTCTTGGACTAGTGATTATCAAGGCACGCATTGACTCCCCCATGCCCGGAGTATTCACGACTATCGACCAAGTACTTGAGCACTCCGGAGGGAAACCTCTCAGAATTGGACTTCATCAAATACTTAGACTGACCACAAGGCTGGCAAATGTCAAGATTTTGTACCAGTCATTTAAAATATGTACCTGATAAGCAGAGCCGAAACGATGTACCTCACATTTTTTGTAATTTTCAAATGCCGACAAAACTGCAACTGTGATATATGCAAATTGTGTTCGAGGTGAACATTGCTTCTTTATTCGCAGTGTTAATGTGAACTGAAGGAAGCGGCAGGAATAAAATATATTGCGATTTTCAATTTTGAGATATGAACTTCATTTGGATTTGGGGAGCTTAACATTCACAGCCTCTGATTGCCACCACTGAAGGTGATATGCATATCTCTTGTATGTAAACTGAATTATATTTCACATCTGTTGTTTCTCAATGGTTATTAATAAATTCGGCGTAGAAATTATAATTTCTCACAATTCCATATCTTGGTTGGTTTTTTAGAGGATGGTTGGATGATAAGTGGTTGACAAGTTCTTGGTGTGTCGTTGGCTGATGGGTTGTTGTGTTGTTGATGGGTTGTGGGACGGTGGTTGACAAGTTCTTGGTGTGTCGTTGGCTGATGGGTTGCTGTGTTGTTGATGGGTTGCTGTGTCGTTGGCGGATGGGTTGCTGTGTTGTTGATGGGTTGCTGTGTCGTTGGCGGATGGGTTGCTGTGTTGTCGATGGGTTGCGGTGTTGTTGATGGGTTGTCAAAGGGTGTCAGATGGATCGCATTTGAGGCTTTTGGTTTGTATTTCATGCATTTGTCTATGATGTATTTTATACTTGTATTATATTTTTCCCTTCTGCTTTCATCAAAGTACGTACGCTGTGTACTATCTCAATTTTGAATTACCTGACAGGGATAGGAACATCCTAAAAATTGGTACTGATATGCTGATATATCTAATTATGCCTGAAAATCAAACAGAGCTTTTGTTTTAAATCATTACACGTTGATAGCTACAGTTGTGTAAATTAATTCAGTTTCAGCCTTGATATTTATATGAGCGTGATAAAGACTTCAATATAAAAGTAGTCAGCATAAGTCTGAAACAATCTTAGAATGACATTATCTATTGCAGATATGTTACAGTTAATTGAGATAGTAACTATGTCGGTGTAGCAGTATCGTTGATAAACTACCTCCAGAATTATTCTGGTGGACAAAGCATCCCTGAAGCTTGGCCTCTTTACAGGGTTTAAATGTAAATGTTTATTAAATAGAATGACAACACAGCATTTGAATAAATCTAGACTGATGACGTCTATTGAATTGGAATTCAGCGTAAGCTGTGGTTTTAGGGGGAGTGATACTGTTTAAGGTTTTTATGAACAGTTGCATAGATAAAACTCTATCTGAGGTAATTCGAGAAGAGGCTGGAGTTCATGGCTTGGTAAGGTATAAACATATCTTAAAATGTCCTGTCTCTGCTGCTTTGGATTTTCTCTTCATCCTACAGTACTTCTACTGCCTCACTGTTCCGTTTGTCCTATCATGTTTTCTGGGGTAAATTTATCGAACATGCATCAGCGAAACGACTAATCATAAAATACCATATTACAGGTAGTGTATGTAAAACCATAGCCGTGTGGTAGTTAGTAAATGGTCACGCTATTGAATTGAAGCAGTGAAATCCAGCTCCTGATACATTACCTCAGTTAGCGTTATGTTTCAACTTTTAATTCACACTTTTAAAAAGAAACAACTGACACCCATAGGGCCTCCACTTAAGTTTATTTAGTAAAAAAATTTCAGCAGTCTTTGTTAAAAGGGAAGGGATTTATGCTATTACATATGACAAAATATGACAGAAAACCTGCAAATTCTTTTGCCTTTCCTGCTTTTCTTCTCTTTGAAAAGTGTTTGGCCTACTTTTGATCGATGCTTTCTACAAGTCAGTTATTAACCTCACTATTATCCACGTAGCTATGCATATATGCTTTTCCCAGAAACTTCAATATTTATTCGTGTGGGAGAAAGCGCTCGACTGACATTTTTTTATGTGCACAACTTGACATTTGTCAATATACACAGCTCCTCAACCTTTCCTTTTGTACGTAAACGCTAGCTATTTTTATGTGTTAAGGATGTCATTGTTTTTCACTCAGCTTGTATAAGATGTGTTTAGGCTGATTTTTTCCCGCGAATGTTTGCGATTCGTGAGAGGGACGTGACTTAAACAATGGTTACGGAAATTAAGGCGGTTTGTAATTGTCACGACGAACATACGATGATTTCAATCCCAATTACGAATAGATCATGTGGGATGTCAAATCAAGTTCTAGACAGACTAAAAGTCGATGGACGTTTCTTTATGTTAATTACGCGAAGCTAATCCCAGAAAAAAGTGACGAATATATCCATATATAGCGTTGCACTGGCCATAACACTGTTGCAACTTTCGTATAAAATTTTGATTACATTTAACAGTTCTTTGCTCTAGATTAAATATTGAGATGATTAGGACGAAAACATCCTTATATAAATGACAATGTGCCTATCAGTTTAGAATAAGCTGCCAGCATATGGCAATGGTTGTTAAGATATTCCGATTCAAAGGGATACACATCTATGCATTTCTTTTGAGCTTAACGTCCCATACTCTCGCACGGCGCTCATGTTTATGAGTTTAGGGGTTTACAACTCAGTATCCTTCACCAAATGGGTTGTCGAGTACAACTTCAGCTCAGATTGGCTTCCTCTCCGAATTCTGCGGATCGTTGTGGATTTTCCCGGGACTGTGTTCGGTTTTCGGTTTCCTGTTGGTCGGTTTCCTGCAAGTGAAGCATTCTTCAGTATATTCTTCAGATAATTAAAAAAATTCGAAGCTCAACTAGCCAGAGTTGGATTCAAGCCAGCGACCTAATTTGTCAGGGATTTGGCACGTGCGAAGAGTACAAGAATTTACGCTCAGGAGAAGGAAAATATTGACATCCTTGTATTTATGCTTTGTTTATCTATGTGAATAGGAAACATGTCTTACAACAATATGTTTTCCCTTTTAGAGATGAACATTATTAGACAGTGACAATTTGAATCACAGTCTGTTATGGGTTTTCCTTCCCACGTAAATGTCACCATTACGGAGTTGACGAAACATTCCGGATTGTATTGGACGAGAGATATTTTATGGGTAAAAACAAGAGCCAATTCTTGTTACAGATTATAACCCTCATCCCAGTCGGGTTATGGAGAAATATTGTAAAAAATATTTTCTTTAAAAGCCAATTAAGGCCATCACCGTACCTTCATACTATCGTCCCATCTATTGTCGCTGGAACGAAACGATAGCAAGACAATGAGAAGCGATAAGACGATAGTGTGAAGCGATAGCACGACAGTGCGAAGCGATCACACGATGCTTCGCATTATCTTAACTTACCCACTTCCATAATTTTTCAATAACCCTTTCGGGGAATACTGGTATGTATAACTAGTTGACAGCTTTGTGAGTTTATATGTGTTTTGTATGTCTTGCGGAAACTGTTTGACTAGGTCATGTAACATCACTCCAGATGTAAAAGCCTTAGAGTAGTCTCCGTCTCTACACCCGAAGCTGACATTTGTTTCATCAGCGTTTGGCCTAAATGGACATACACATAGGTATGCAACCGCTTAGCCTTTAGCAACATAGTGCAAGAAATATGGTTGATTTTCAAGTTATCAACTAATTTGTTGGTGTCACAAATGGTATTTTAGTGATGCTGCACAACCGTGAAAATTTATGGAAATTGTGATTAGTTGTCTACAAGAAGCACTAAGGTAATTTGATGAGTATATTAAGCATTTTAAGTCACCCTAAACTCGACACTGTCAGGTAAAGAGGCTATCGTTAGTGATAATGATCTTTGATGAATATAGGTTTAAATGTATTATCCACACAGCTTCAGCAGATGGATGACATACAGGTAAGAAAGTTTTCAGAGCTTGGAAACTAAACGTCACTGTCTCGACATGACATGATACCCGGGATAAATTAGTTACCTCGTATTTCAACAATACTTTTAAGTTCTTTTTATCATTATTTTTGTACCAAAAGTTATGTAAGAGTCTGTGTGACACACAGGGGTTAATAATAAGAAATGCAATATATTTACTTCCAGCTGCAATTTCCTAAAACATTTCCTGAAACTCATTTTTTTCCGCAATTCACATAATGTAAATTTGGTTGTCACTTTTACAGTTTATGGAAAGTTTAATGCGTAGGTTTAGTACATTTGCGCGTGTACAAAACAAAAAAAGTCTTATTATTATTCGTACAAAAATTTAGTGCGTGAGTTTTTTTGCTGGAGGCATATGAACAATTTATAAGACGACAAAGAGGAATTACAATGATTTACAGTAGTGAAGTTTACCACTGTACCAAAATGATGATTCGTCAGGTACAAGTTCTCATAGCGCATGTTGTTAAATCGCACTCGTGGGAGAATGCATTGTCATTTCCATTTGATGTATTTCTTTTCGAAAACAAAGCAAATATGGCATTGCCACGCGCAGAGTGAATAAACCACTTTCCAAGGTCAAACATTCGATCTGGTGTACTTGAACGATTATCTTCCCGACGTCGCCTTTGTGAGTGCGGGCATTCCCCAGAAAGCATAATGCTTATTGCTAGTATTGCTAATATATACAAACATTACAATTCTGCAAAAGTTTACAAAGCTCTGCCCAGACATTATTCAGCAACTGTGAGATAATGCTGAAAATAGACACGAAAATGTTTGCACTTATTACATTTGAAACAAAATCCTTCCAAGTTACGCTGATGAAAGCATGATTCACGGCCTTATATATATACACACACCAATAAGAAACGCTCTCTGCACTCTAGAGGTGAATATAACATTACGTGGCATGAAGCGATAAAGTGGTTGAAAGCATTGCCTATTTTTAGAGACACGGTATCTCAGGTAATCTGCTTGCCAGAATCGCTTTACTCTGACATCCATTAGCCCTTAATATATACTTGGCTTTAATTACATATTTGTCGATAGAAAGCTTCAACATGCCGAAAGACACTACTTGTCCGTATATCAGTGTATGAAATAATGGTTCAAGCGAAGAAATAAATTAATCCACCAAAATTCAGCAACCTGTACAACAAAATATCAAAAAATGTAACGGTATATTCTAAATATATCACGAAACACAGTCTCCGACAATGAACCTTTTATTTTTATTCAGTTTCAGTTTTATTTGCAGCTGTATATCGTCACATTTGTGTAGAATAAGTCGTGATTTACACGAGGTGGCCTGGAGCCCGTAACGCTATGTGAAACGTAACTACCATGGCGACGTATCTCTACCGTATGTGTCGTCATGGCAGATACGTCTAACATAACTTACACCCTGTTTGTAAAACTGGACCCTGAAGGTTAAGCGCTGCTTGTGAAAAACAAGAGAAAAATATGAGTTTCGGTAAAGTGTGGCAAATTATCCACTTTCTCTCCCTCAGGAGTTGTAATTCGTGCAAAAATACTCTATGGACTTGTACAGGCAACAAAATTGAGCCTGAATGTGACTGGCCAATGGACAAACGTCTATCTGACATTGGGAGGAGGCATTTATGCAGTTCTTAGAGCGCCATTTAGAAATATTCAACGCATAAACCTACCAGTTCTCATTTCTGAATGATTATGGTTTAACGTTTCATTCCAAAGACAGATTTGAGGTAATAATTCTGCATGAAACATGTCATAATAGAACATGAGTGAATGAAGTTGGCATTGATTACTAGATTTCCGGTCCGGAGATTTGCCTGCTTAGGCTCTCTGATTGGCTAATATTTGCCGGATGTAGATTTTGTAACTCTGTATACTTGTGTTTCAGGTGTTCCATGATCCTAAGGAAAGTCAGGAAAACTTCATAACCAGTAATTTTAGACTTTTAGATGTGTACCAGAGCAATTCTCTCTGTTCGTCAAAATGTTTGAACCAGTATGCCAACCATGCACTGAATTCGTCAAGTGTCTATGTGAAGGTGTCGAACGCATTGCGACATGATCCCTCGGCAGACTCATTGGCAATATTAGAATATCATTATGTCATATGTAAGATCTCTCTACATATTTCTGGCAATGAATTTGTCCTTAGATCGATCAGGTACGGTGCTAATTAATAGCTAACTTTTTTATGCAAGTATCGATCTTTAAGTCACCTTTTTAGGAAGTGGCCAAGAAGTCTTATGCCACTTTAGGAAGTTTAGAACAATACATGTAATGGGGCCGTTTTATTATACTGCAGTACACTCTCAACCGAGCTCTTTTCTACTGTAATCTTGCAAATAATGTTTTATACCTTTTGTTTACAGACAATCTCATCGCCATGAAAATCACAATCGATAAAACCTTCCCTGAAAGCATTTCTTCTTTGTGTAATATCGTGTTCGGGACCAAATAGCGTCCTGTAAGGAATATACCATGACATCCCAAACGAATGCTCTAAAAAGCCTATTTTGTAAAGGGCTTCAATCTGAATGGCGTTAGAGACAGAATAATACAGTGTAAACAGTGTGTCAGTATTAGTTAACATTCCTGTGCGTTTCATACAAAATGTAGTTTGAACAGTCTATTAAGCCGATGCCAAAGGTAATAGGTTATCACGCTATGTCATGCTCGTTTAATAAACCGATCGTTCACCGTTCCAAACGTTATTACGTAAGATGCTGCGGCCAATAATAAATCGGTCTGGATGTGTGACCTTGTAATGACATTGAGCAACGAATTGTCTAATTCAATACTCTTTCATAATTGCCCGTAATGAAGATGAATCATATTTTTAACTTGGGTCAGCAGTCGTTTGTCAACAGGCAGACCGTTTCCGTTTACAGGTCTTGATCTCAAGCGATCAATGGAACTGTAACACATGCAGGACTGCACTTCTTTTCTATGCACATCTGTCATGGTCCCCAGGGCAAAGGATCCAGGACGGGTCTGTCTTACACTTAATTCAAACTTAGTCTTAACTCCACTTTTAAGAGTTTAAAGGGAGAAGGTTCGCCAGAAACTCGCGAATGGTCATGGGTTCCCAATGTGAAAAAGTGAAATATTCTTGAGCACCCATGGAATAAATAAAAAAAAATAACAGTTTAAAATTATCACTCACCCGAGTACTTTTTTAATAAATATCAAAACGTTGTGTAAAAATCAGCGTTCAAGTCCGAGTTAAGTCTGACTAGAGTCTAAGACAGCTTTGTTATTCTGTGTCTCCATAACATTCCTTGATTACATGCATGCGACAAATTTTAAAATTTCAACGTTTTACTTATTTCTGGCATATCAGTGAAATTACCAAAATGTGTGCTAAACAGGGGCTATTCGTTGAGGAATTTCGTTTTCAAATAAAAAAACTCCGGTTTTTTAGTTTTATATTGTTGCTTTCAACTCTTGACCCTATCAAAAGCGAAAACATCATCAAAATGCTTCTGAATGACTAAATTAACGCTCGAAAACAGTGAACATATGAATGAGTAAATAAGCCTATCATTAAGTCAGCCAAGCGATAATTTGGACGATCTATTCTTGAAATCATGTCACCATCAGTGATTCAACGAACTAATGGAGCAGTAACAGGAGACAGTAAGACAAAGACGTGGATAAATCAAAGTAAGTTACCGCGTTTAGCAAGAAACCATGTGTGCTCGTGCGCTAAATCATGCTCATTCTGATGTTCACCCCTGGGACAGAATCTTGTGGAACAGTTTTCCTATTATTTTCCGTTTCCACCTATTCTCTAATGTCCAGAAGTGTCAGCCTTCTGCTAAGTCATAGTGGCCCTTCTATTCAACGGTCACAGCGCTTTACCCTTGTGGCTAGTTACTGTATCGTCAGCAGATTGATTGTATTACAGGCCCCGTATGCGAGACGTCTTCATGAGCATCCGTTTGGAATTCTACACTAAACGTATCGAGCTGTGGATTAGGCCGTCTGGGCCGGTAACCTGACTAACTGCAGCATTATCTCCCTCCGTATGGCGGCGTCTGGCCGACGACTGAGGTGGGTGAAGGAACTCTTATACGAACACAGTCAACAGTTAGCCTCATTTGTCCCACATCCGGACCGGGACCAGTGACCCTAATGTCAGGAATCAACCTCCGCTACTTAGCTTACACTCGCCGCTCATCCGGTCTGCCTGTCTGTGCCTGTTCCACAGAGGGCTTTACGTCAACGTATGGATTTTGTCTGTTCAAAATGTGGCGGTCTTGACAGGAATTGTCGATCGGGTAAATACTGGGAATTTAAAGACGGCCCAAGGACACCATTTAGTGCTCAATTTATCCACACTCAATTCTCGTTTTAATGAAGGGATTCAATGAAAGAGTAAGATAATATATCCTGTTCTTCAATAGTAGGAAACGGTCTATTGTTGGCGGTGGTAGTTGGCAGGAAAGTGGATGGCACTGCTACGAGGTCTGCGAATCTAAAGGCGTATACGGGGATAGGTCAACCAGTAGGAAATCTGAAACTAAGATCAGAGGCAAAATTGGTGAATGCCAGTTTTGACATAAATCCGAATTTTGAATTTTATTTAAATGTTTGTCTAAAAAGGAGTGCAGGCCACCGGATAGATGTTGTGTGAGTGCAAATAAAAAATAAAAAAAACCCCAAACTTCTTGAGAGTTGAACAATGCAGTGTGTTGGAGTTCTGATATTTTACCAAAAACGAGAATAAACATTGAAATCATCTGGATTACTGTCCTGAATTATGAATACTTTACATGGAACACCAATATCTATTTGAATATATTTCTTGTTTCGAGGTTGTTTCAAGGTTGTTTCACCGAAGTATACACCACGCAATCCAGCTATGACAAACAACCACAAGTAATATTGTACTATTATCTTTGCCGTTAACATTGCTTAACGAGGACATCGACCTTATACCAGAAACACGTCTCATACCTGTGATGCGCCATTTTTCAAGCGTCAAGTTGCTGGTTCTGTTCAGACACAGAGGGATCGGCTTTGCCTCCAGATTAGATCTAAATCGCCTTAGGGCACAATCAACACACTTCACCCGCTTTTCTAATGAACGTGATCTATTAACGTGTTCGGCCGTCCCACCACGGAACATGACTTACGACTTACATGTATTACTCTCCTTGTTACATGTAACACACCTCTTTTGGATGATACTTTTGTTAACAAGAAGTCTTACACTTTTAAAAATATTGAAAGTAATATTGAAGTAATTAAAATCAACTAATGGTTAAAATGTTTCGCGAATATCATTTGTTTTGCTAATGAAAGTCATGTGCCCTCATACTGCGCTGGAAAATCAGTGACTACGAGACTGAAACTTGATTTGGATGTCATGGCTAGAACATCGACTTCACAGCAACATCGAAAACTGCTGATTGCTTTTCTCTCACGTCGCCCAATTTATTCACTCTTTATGTACTATTTCTTACACATTCCTATGGGAACTCGTATTATTGGTGGTTTGGAACTAGTTGTAGCAGTTTGTCCACTTGGACCTACCCTTCATTGTTTAAGAGTGATATACAAATTGCGAACTTAGATTAGATTATATTTTGTCGGAGATTACCTAATATTTGACATTTGAAGTTTACACACCTAAATCTTACTCCCAATGGTTCCATCGTGACATTACTTAAGCAGATTTTTCAGCCGCTGGGGAATAATGCCAGTGGTTCACTTCGGAAACTCCGGTTTCATCCACCCAGGAAGCTTACGGTCGTCATTCAATATTGAGAACAACGTCCAGCTTTGTCTCAAAAGCATGTGAATTCGATTCTAGATTCGATTCAACAACAAGAAAAAAGACAATCACATGCGTGACAAATGATGATGACATCACACACTGAGATGAATGTGCACATTCTCGACTTGCTGTCACCTAACGAAACAATGCAATTTAACAGACCTGAAAGAAGTAAGTTATTAACAGATGGGAACCTTGAGGTTATCTTCCAAGCATTTGCTTACTTCATCTTGCAGAGCCTCGCTGATGCCTCCTCGCCATGTCCATTAGTGCCTGGCTGTTAAATGGCCAGCCACAGTGATCTATTTCGAGAAGAGCATCACATCGGGGTAATTTTGTGGAGCATGTCTTAAGCTTAGCCGCTTATTCTCGGATAGACAGATTTGTTTAACCTTGTCTAAGTAGGCTCAGGCCCGTTAAGCAGATGTGGTATAAATCAGTGTTTAACACGTGTTGTTAGTCCGGTCGCCGAGAGAACAGGAGCAAGTGTTTACTAAAGTTAGTTATTTCACGTGCGCCGTTAGGCGTTTCCATTGTTCGCCGCTGTTCGGCACGTGATGTTCACTGCTGACGATCAACGTCGGAGCGGAACTGGCCTGGGGGATATTAAAAACCTGAACTCTAAACAGTCTTTCCTGAGAAAGAGGCGTCTAATGGACAGTAGGTTTGTTGTCCTAAGATATTTTGGAAAGACCTAAACTGTTTCACCAGCAACTGGAATCTTTTCCCTTAAGGCGAGGATAAACACAGAATGACAATCACAATTTTGATGCCAGGAAAGGTCAAACTTCTTGCGCCAAACTTTTTGCTCGCCGTTCAACTATACATGCTGCTTTGTCATTTAATGATATGACGTATATCTACAATATTGTGTTTCTATGTAATATACCCAACCCTACCATCTCTTTGGACCAGAGCTTGCGACTAAACTAATATCTAAAGATCTGGTAACTCGTCTACACCGTCTGAAGCGACTGTAGCTGCGGGTGTCTTTAGTTCCGTTTTGTTTAATGTATGTATATATGGAAGTGCTACAGCTACATGGAAATGTGTATATGAACGGCAAATCAAAAATGCCTGATTATTTATTAATACCTTGCATTCTCCAATACAAAACTTCCAAAAACCTGGACTAAAAGGAGACAAACTGCATGTTGAGTCGTTTGTCGGACACGAGCAAGTAGGTTCGACATTTTGGTGATTACTACATGAAAGTTAAATGACGAAGCTATAAACTTCATTTCTATGTGAAGTTTATTTTCGTACTATGCTAAAACAAGCTAATTAACTAATGATTTGTTGTAATGTTGCGGAATCAAAAGAGATCATGAACTGTGACATTTGGCAAACGTCTGTCTAATTCCCAGAAGTTAGAGGGTCCACAAAAACTGACTCAAACGATAATACTTGAAACCCTTGACAGTAAGGTCGGTTTTATTCTCCTAATAATGGAAGCGTCAAAGGTTCATTGGCGGGTTAAGTCGGACATTAAGTCGCATTAATAAACACAGCTGGTCTGACTTCACTGGGAGCAAACATAAATGTACCCGAAGAATGGATGAGGAGGTTTTTAAGACGTCATCTAGACTTAATCAATGAAAGTATGGGTGGATATATCCATTGCGTGCTCAAAGTTACTAGTCTCTTGGAACTTACCTGGTCTGCATATAGTTACTGGAAAGTATTACACAGAAGATGAACACTAAAGTAGCGCTCAATCAGCTTGCTGTAAACATTCTCTTTTCCGAACTTTTCCAGTTTTTGTAAATTCGGCTGAAAAAATTAGTCATTAAAACAAATTTTTTCTTTCGAAACAGTTATGGTATGAAATTTATGTAAAACTCAGTGTTAAGATACCTTAGCTGACTTGAACTCGTGCGAGCGAAAAAAAATGACTTTCTATAAACCACCACTACGTGTATGACACAGGTGAAAGGCTTTGTGTAGAACATTAATTGGTATCTTTTTATTTATTTCTTTACGTTGTGCTCAGGAATTATTGTCTTATGAGACCTTGGTCGGGTTTAGGCCGATGTATGACGACTTTTACTGAGTATACAACCATTCATTTAAAACATCATACCAGAAACTTTTATTACTGCATAACTGTTTGGATAATAAATACCTTAATGATAGTGGAAAAGGTGATATTGATTATGTATTTTATTTTGTCCATTGAATTGTTCAAGTATCATTACTTTCATTGGATCTACGTTTAATTTGGGGTATCATTCGTTCCATCTCTGGGAGCAAGAGTGGTTACAGTAATAGTACTTGTAATGGGATAATAAACCCTCTTGCTTGAAATGGGTTGGTCCAGTGAGGATGGGAGTGCAACATAAATTCCAGCTCCACAGTCAAAACTGTTTGGCCAATGCGATGTGAAACATTTTGATGGACACACTTTGCCAACACAGGAATACTTAAATACAACCACTGTATTTATTTATTTATTTGATTGGTGTTTTACGCCGTACACAAGAATATTTCACCTATACGACGGCGGCCAGCATTATGGTGGGAGGAAACCGGGCAGAGCACGGGGGAAACCCACGACCATCCGTAGGCAAGCCTTCCCACCTAAGGCCGGAGAGGAAGCCAGCATGAGCTGTCTTTGAACTCACAGCGACCACATTCGTGGGAGGCTTTCTGGGCCATTGCGCTGCGTTAGCGCGCTAACCGACTGAACCAGGGAGGACCCACAATCACTGTACAAATCTGATTTCTTTACACGTCTTTGAATTAAAACGTTGGTAGTAAAATTGAAGTGCTCATTGGTAAACCTGACATATTGGCATGTCACATTGTGAATCTTGGTGGGGAAAGACACTATCCGCATTATGAAGAACTATAGCATACAGAGACAGGCGGCTGTGTGACAGTTGGCAAATCATCACAATCGGATAACAGATCTGAACCTTTAGGGGAAAATTTATTGCTGCCGATTGCAGCGCGTTTGTACAAGACTAGTGAGTTATTAACCCAGCTACACAAAAGGTATGACGTAATACTTAAAGTTACACGTGGGCAATGATTTCTCTTACAATCTATTTGTCAACTTCTACGCCAAAAATAATGCCGGAACATGCAGCTTAAATTTTTTCTGCAACGTATCAAAAAATCTCCTAGCATGTCCACACTTTTTTAACTCTTGCTCGTGGATGTGGTGGAATAACATTTTGCTACTCTGCTAACCCTGGTAGTAAGCCCGGGGAAAATGTTTTCAGTCCAAAGCAGACAAATTTCTGATATATTTTGACTAGCTGTAAAATACCAGTGTGGCAGTATTATCCAATCAGTACTCCAGGACACTTCAGTCAAGAGACAAATCTTGGTCTCAATTGCTTGAATTGCGCTCGTGTAACCTTAAAGTTCTCTTCTACAGACTAGAAAAACTTTTCGGTTTTTCTTATCACGCTGTCGATGAAAAGTTGGACTCAATTTTAAACTCAATACCTTTTTTCATTAAAAAAGAAACAGCTTTCCTATAATAAACACAGTTCCCTATAATGCTACTTTCAAATGCATCTGGATTCAACTAATACTGACACCGCCGTTGTTACCTAATATGTTAGTGCAAAAAGTCTATTGAATGATTTCTTTGCATGCCTTTTTTCAGTCAGTCATTTGGAGGGAATATAAAAATAGCTGTGGTCTTAAATCTTGACCAGATAGAACTGAAGCGAGTTCTTTTGTCGACCTCCAGGATTTGTCATTGTGATATTGTGAATTTAACAGATGGCCAGGCGTTATTCAACCCGAATGAAGTCATTGGCACCATAGTGACCAGACAATGACGTGCTTAAGCTAAGTGAGATTAATCGTCTACAGCTAATGGTTTCTGGACCATTAATCAGGTTTGATCCGTGAGAAGAAGGCCTTCGTCATGATCCTTAGCTCGATCTCCAACATAAGAGTAATGACAGATTTGTTTAACCCATGTCTTGTAACCGGAGAGCCATCGGCATTGCCGTCATTGGCAAAGTCTCGTTGATTCTCGTTTCTAAAACGTGTTTCTGACATTCGGGAGCTGAACTGTCACCACTCTTGTATCCTATCATGCATAGGTAGGAAACCTCTACTCATACCATTAAAAGGGTGATTATCTTATCGGTAATTATACACAAAGGACTTAATTAAGCACCCCTCTGTTTTTCACTGTGGCGATTTTGTACACATGCGATCAATGTTCTTCTGTATCAAAGGAATGTAAAATGTGATTAGTTGTGAACCTTGTGACCCTTAGGATAAAATGATTGGAATCCATGTGTTTTAATTATGACACTATCCATTTCTATCACCACTGGTTTTGATGTGAAACAATGGCTTTACAAGCATGATTCTGAAGTGAGCAGTGTTGAAGCAGTGGTTGAAATTACTCAGTGAAAACGTCATTAGGTATCTCGTAAAGCGTTTTACGTCAATATTGGGTGTATCTCCTTTGTGCCTGGATGACAACCTGAACCCTTCCCCTCATACCACCTGTCAGCCTCCTAGTTATTGGCCTGCACTCAGCCCCCTGGCCCACGTCTTGTGCATGACTGGTCGTCGTGTGCAAGCAAACGATCTACCTGTATATGGTCTGGCCCTACTGGAAGCTGTCTTAAGGAATGGCAGCGACTTCCTCTTCAGATTATCAGGAGGCTGACAGGTGGTATGAAAAGGGTTCAGGCTGTCATTCAGGCACACAGCGGATTCACCTGATGTTGACGTAAAACGCCGTAGGAGACATCAAATAACGTTTTCATTGAGTAATTTCAACCACTGCTTCACAAACTCTGTTCTCTATGTATAGATACTAATAGGAAACAAAATACACGGCTAATAAACGATTATTTGGGAGTGCGGTATAAAGACTAAAACATGGAAAGTACAACCAGAAATGCGGCGACAAGTTTGGTAGTTCGCAAATGGTCACATGTAATCTGTGAAACACAGCCACATGTCCATTTACCAAAGTTAGGGTTTTAATCCAAACGTTCACGTACGTGTTTAAATAGTGGCAAATTACACGTCTTCAAGCAGCGTGGGGTAAGGAGAAAGCATGTTACAAATGCAGTGACGTTAGTTGCAATGTATAAGGCGTTACTTGTTTAGAATTACTCAAAATAATGTGTTGTCATCACATTTAAAAAACAGTCATAAAAACAATGGAAAGACACCAACGAACAGCGCATCAAGTTGGCTTCGAATTCTAGGTTTGCGATTTTGCGTACTGTCAAGATAGATTTATATGACATATTATCGACATAGTAGTCAAGAATATTTCACTCGAAGCTGTCAGATTTGTGAGCTGAGGGAACTGTACTCACTATTCAACAAGTATATGGATAGCCCCTTTATATGAAGCCGCAACTACATTTCGTGTGGATAGAATTAACGATTTGCCGAGGAGAGGACAGTCCTTTAGGCCACTGACCGATCGTTGAAGAAGGATGTCCATAAGTTTTTCAATGTTCCCATTCGATCAAATGCTCAACAACTTTCTGGCTTTTAGGTCAGTGTGAATTCGTCTCTGTAGAATACTGTTTTAATGTGTCTTGTGAACAAATATAAACTCAAAACTCCATTAATCAGAACTGGACAACTCCACAACTCATGGGACCTTCATAAACTAGTGATGTCACGTTTCTGTACCAGTTCAGGCTTGGTTAATGCGGAATATTGCGTTACTAAAAAGGCCAGAGTATTTATGGCCAAATGTGATAAAAATTTTCCAAACACGATAAAAAATAAGATTTTACAGATGTTGAACGAAACTGTTCCACTATTTTCAGGATGTACGTTTTGATGGCGAATTTTTTTGAGCGTGCCAGTCACCGTAATTCCCCATGGTGCACGGATCAAATGTGCTTGATTGCTGTTTGAGACGACATTTGCGTCTTATCGTCACATATGTGGATTTCAGAATGTATTAATGCATTAATTGTTGACGTAAAATGCAATTAACGTATACGTCACCCACAGATGAGGCCTGGAATGGAAACAGGTCCTTCCATGGGTCGTTAAAAACATAGTTTTGTACTCGATTGGAAAATAGCCAAAGGGTGTGTCTCATTTAATGCGGAACTTATTTTTGTTTTTCATAGTTGGTGTTAGAGGCGTTTGATTTTGTGTTGTCCTGATTTTGAATCTCCTCATTCCTTTGTGGAAAGCAATAAATATGTATCCTAGTTCGAACATGTTTAGTCCCCAATCTAGTTGAGGTATTTCCGTTATTCCGTCAGTTTAGCAATACATTTACGGTACACATAAAATTCGTTCTTGATGTAGTTGCTGCTTTTGTATGACTTTGGGATCTCCTATAATATGGTTTACCCCTACCTCCGTTTCTTAAGCCACAAGACGCCCAGGACTCACAGCCTATCCTGTTTGTATGAAAAAGCTCACCCTCTAACTCAATCCGACCCCACTGATTGACGTAATTCATGATGATTGAGACTCAGCTTCAGTTTCTTTTGGAGTTCGTGATTATGAAAGTTGGTGAAGTATACACTCGATTAGCAATCATTATCAGCTGTCATCAGATGTATATTTTTTCCATTCTGGAAACCTTTCAGCTGTCAGCGGTGTAAGTTTTTCGAATTTTTTTTTCGACTGTTGATATACCGTCGGCAGGTATCATTTTACAAATTGCCTGTAATTGCAGTTGGTTCGTTCGAATATCACACCCACACCATCTAAGTTAGCCATTCTAGCTCTGCTTTCATCCAGTTATACATATACCACATTACTAGGAGAGTTTAACCTAGCAAAAGCCCTACTCTATCGGCTGTCTTGTCTAAAATGTTCGGGAACTTTTGTTGATTTTAAATTACTAAATTGTCTCGTCATGTTCCAGAGGTGCAAATGACACATCTTTTCTGCAGGAACTTTTTAGGTTCACAGACGCTCAGCTTCTAATTTTTCTCCATCGTCTACTCTCAATCACGTTTTGTGTGATTTAGACTCTCATACCCGTCGGTTTTACTAGACCACATGCTATATCTTACACTGGGTCGCGGGAATGGCTATTTAAGATTTTACACAATCGTATCTAGAAGTCAACGGTTTGACAGCGTCACTGGCGATGCTGTCATACAATACATCGTTTTAAAACCCCAAAAATATTTGACTTAAAGATGTAGATTATTCAAATATACATTTAAAAAAAAATTATCATGTTAACCTGAAATGGTTTTTGTTTATTTAAACTGATATTGTTTACTCGGAATTTTAATGTCATGGTTTTAATATGGAGAACCATACTGATTCACAGATTAAACATGTTCTTGCCACGAAAGCGCTGAAATATTCATGTATCCGTAACCTTTAATCATTCACTGATGGATTCATTCATGTTGCTCATCAGTTGTCCGCATGCTGCTTTGAACGTCACGAACATGTGAAGCTAGTGTACGCATGACTACTTAGGCGCCCCCAAAGGTTCTTTTTGTTTCGTGTAATGCTGAACTGATTTTTGTTGTTCAAAGATTCAATCTTTTGGTTTCATGTAATGCTGAACTGATTTTTGTTGCTCAAAGATGCCATGAAAGGTTCTTGATTTCTATTTGCTTTGAATTTGGATCTCGTCATTGTTTTGTCGAAATCCACACAAGTATATTCATTCAATGATTCATTTCGTTATGCATATTACTAATCAGATATCTGCAGGCTGCTTTGAGCGTCACGAGTATTTATTTATCTATTGGATGCGTGTTTTACGGCGTCCTCAAGAATATTTCACTTATACAACGGCATTATGGTGGGAAGAAACCGGGCACATCACGGGGGAAACCCACGACCATCAGCAGGTTGTTGGCGTTGTGCCTTAGAGCGTACGTTAAGCTGGTGTGCGCATGACTATTAATGCTCCTCCTATAAAAGACCCTTTCTATTCGACGTTCAAAAAGCAATTTACGTCAAAATACAGGGTTCAAAACTGAAATTCAGAATCATTTCTGCCTGGCATTACATTGGAGAGGCGTTTCAACGCTCTAATTGGATAGGATATTAACACGGTAGTGTGAAGTGATAGCTCGAAAGTGTATCATTAGCGAGGGTGCCTGCGTGTTTAGTGAGTCCCAACGCCTTAAAATATTTCCACGCCTGACTCTTTACTCGGTTGTGTCCGATTCTTCATTTTCCCTTCGAGTTCTCAGCGTGAAAAATGACCTTTCAGAGTAGCTCGCCTGGCTAAATAGTTGGTTTTATTGATTCTTTGCTGTGGTAATCTATTCAACGGGAAAACGAGATTATGTTGCTTAAGTTCATGAATGGCTGGTTACACGTCAACTTTGGTCTACCTAAGGCATAATACCCCCGAGAACGACGCTTGACCTCACCCCCTCTCCCTCCCAACTTCCTCTCAGGGCTACTACCCTTCGGCCTCTCCCTTGTTAAAGGGATCCCTGTGACCCCTAGGTAACCGGTAAGCACTTTGTTTATGCTAGATTTCCACATCGACTGGCTCTGGTTAGAGGAAAAATCAATTGTAATATCCTATGCGTATTTCGAGGATGTTTGGTCGTCAGTGATATTTCTTAAGTGAAAATCAGTTGAATTAGAATTCATCCGGGCTCCGAGGTTTTTTCTTGATGAAACTCTCTTGACAAACTAAACAGCCCGAACATCAATTTGCCACCGAAAGCTCAAGTTCGATGGTGAACCTGGTATTTACCAACACCTTTTCCTCTGTACAAAAAAAAATGTTGGCATTGACTGCTCCCCACGAGCGCAGACCCCTTCCGCCTGATTGGTCAGCGTACGGTTTTAATTTACACAAATCGATTGTTCGATCTTCTAGCTCATTTTGCTGCGACACGAGCAGTCCACCCGCCAGGTCTATTGTTTCCCTCAGGTATTCCATTCAACAACCAGTATTATTAATACTTAACAACTTTTCTGTTTTTAATTGCAGAAAACCGTTAGATGGTTTGCCTGGATCCACGATCACTGCTCGATGAATCTTTCTCTTTCTCCCGTGGAAGTTGGTGCGGGATCGCGCGGGCTGGATCCAGTATCGGGGTACTTTCGCCCCTAATGTAAAACAGATTTACAAAAAGACAACTACAGCTAAGAGAGCTGTTGGCGCGCCATGTCGCGGAAAGTTTACATGAGGGCGCCAGTGATTAATGAAATACAGGCGGACAAGTCTTCTGAAAGAACGGAACGAAAAGGAACAAAAAGATCGAAAGGAAAATCAAAACGATGTTGTGGGAAAAGTCGAGTGAGAGAAAGTGAGTCCGGTGAGGCGGAGAGGGAAAAAACGACTTTCTGTGGTTGCTGTCAAAAATCAAGATTCAAACGAACGGAAAGTTTGGACAAAGCCAGTGAGTGTTTTCTGGGCGAGGAATTGTCCAAGTGTGATAAAGTACACGACCAAAATGGCAAACAAACTACAGAACCGTCGGATTCTCCACCGGAAACGCCCAAGAAGGGTTACTGTTTGTGCTGTTGTCGAACCGGGCGGAAACGGATGGCAATTCCTTGCGAAGATCCAGGTTCCGTAGATCCGGAATCGGGACAGCGCACATGTACGCCGTCTTACTGTCGTTGTTGTTGTAAAAACGTCACGCCGAAACAGGCGAAGAAAAATTGTGTGAATTGTTGTAAGAAGACGGTAGCCTTTTTCTTTTCCCATGTGGGCCTATGTTCGCTGGTGGTGGGTTATTCTATAGCCGGTGGGTTTATATTCCAAAGCCTGGAGGCTCCGTTTGAGCTAATGGAGCGAAGCAATGTCGCGGAGAGGCGACAGTTCTATACGGAACGCTTATGGAACATTACGGAACAGTTAAATATCCTGTACGAGCCGAACTGGACGAGTTTAGCGAACGACGTTCTGGTGGATTTTCAGGTGGAAGTGTACCGGGCCACAAAGGAGAAGGGTTGGAACGGTCAGGACGGATTGCAGGAGCTGCAGTGGTCCTTCACAGGGGCGCTGCTCTACTCTGTTACTGTCATCACTACAATAGGTAGGTTCTTAAAGAGCTGTAATTAGAGAGACAAGAGTAACAAAAGTATCCCTCCGAAAAGTGCAATCTTAGCTTGTTTCGGTACAATTTGTATTTTTGTGATAACAGGAAAAACTCACTTTATATATGTTATGCAAACGGCAGTTTGCCACCAAACCTGGTGATGGAATAAGTTTCTTCCGAAAAGACACAAGGAATGTTTCAGGCGGATGAATAAAATGACTATCTAAGTTGCATTCTGTAAAGCATTCTACTAGATTGCATCGCGGTGCCCTCGTTTATCACCAGAAATGTGAGGCCGGCTGTTTCGATGATTGTATGACTGCACTGGAGGTAGATGGCGAATCATGCGAAGATTCGCACGAAAACTTCGATTATTTATCTGCAATTCCGGTTACCCTGATTGAGAGTTTGATGACCGAGATGCCTAGGGAGTTACACTTTACAATAAGTGTCTGTGACCGATTAAATATTGCCTAACACTATGAATTCTTGAATCCACATATCGACGCTTGTTTGTAAATTGGTACTCTGTTCTATGAAATAAGGCTAGGCTTATCTCAGTTACAATTAGATACTGTCCACGACAATGCCTACCAGTCCTGTTGCCTTAGAAAAAAAGAGATTTAAAAAGTATGACGGTGTGCAAAAAACGTAACATTTCACTTCCAGCCAGGTTCAGTAGGCGTGAAATGGGATACGCAGGTAGACGATGCTGTGTTGACATGCTCAAGAGGACTTCAAGAAACATTTTCAAAAGGTAACGGTACTGAACATTTGTGCCGTTATGAGCAAGACAGCATCGTCTGTACGCAGGAAGAGTAATAAAACTGACTGATCACTTATGACAAGATTAAAGTGTAAAACTGATGCGATTTACCTAATGATTTATGGCAGGAAAAAAGGTTCGGACGAGTCAAGTTACGATTTTTGAAACAAAGAGGAAGAATTACGTTATATTCGTTTGCTTTGAAAGTCTTGAATACTCTTGGTTCAAAGCCGGTATAAGCGTTTCCTTGAATAACTCGGCAGAAGGCCTCCTTACTAAGTTAGTCATATACGAGGTGTCGAGTTGGCCATGTCAGAGACCCTCAAGACGGTTCCTAAATCAAAAGCCAATTCCACAGGGCTTCGCGAGGAAAAGCTCATTTCGTCGATGGTGTATCCTTAAAAATGTCCAGGATATAGCTTAATTAATAGGTTAATACATTTAGGCAGAAGTCATTTTAGGGAACCTGGGTACGTTGTGGCTTTTGGCACTTGTTTAAGTCATTCATCAAGGCTACTGCGCTACCCATGGATGTTTTGCGGTTATATAGTGTGTTTATTACCTAGTGGGGCCGTGAGTCAGATTCAGTGTATATATAGGCCTAGTACTGAATGAGTACACGATAAGCGATTTTTCTACGTCGGCAGTGAAATGTAATAAGGGGTGTACACAATCTTAACACCCGCTGTGGTCTTTAGACCATTACATTTGTACTCCATTTTATGGTTTTGATCTTTTTTTGTAGGTATGAACTGGACTGTTTCCTTTTTATGTGTACAGTATTTGCTTTATCACACACTGAATTATTCATGCACAAGCTGTGTCTTTTAGTTATGGACTGCATCTTTTACAAGCTGAATGTGTTCTTCAGTAAAGGACTGTCTCATTTAAACACGGACACTGTATGTCACACATGAATTGTTTCGTTCAGATGTGGACGTTAGAAGTGTTACATCATTGAGTTTCATAGCGCCATGGAGGAATAGGCTTCCTAGTAACAGAGTGCATAAAAACATATCATTTGTAAAAGTTGAGCGAACCCCAAAGTTCAATATACCATGATATTTACCCTTTTATCAGAAGGATAGATGTTCGCGACATGACACTTTAATTCACACCGGATGATCAGTCATGGCAAAAAAGCACCTGTGAATATGGTAGTGGTACCGGGCTCATGAAGAATCCTTCTTCCGGCAGGCATTTAGGAGCTTGGTTGTTGCATAAAGAAGGGGAATGAGGATGCCAAGTGCTGTATATCATTCGAAGTTGCAATGTCCACCCTAACGTGGTTTTCAAACTATTTCACCAAGTTTGAAACGATATCCAGGTCGATGTGCAAACGTAATAAAGAATATACTAAGGAGTTACCATTTATACATACTGTTCAAGATTTTTAGTAATTCCTTGAGAAGTCAATGACAGCAGTTCTGCACTCTTCCAGGATGAAAACATAAATAAACACAGAATTTCCTACACTGGGCTTTAGTGTGATTTGTACATAAATAAGTAAATTTAAAGGATAATACTTCTGGGTTAGACATAGTGGGCTAATGCAGAGCCATCAGTTCTTTCAACGTACAATAATGTCAGCTGAATGTAAACTGGAAAATAATGCTCACGTTCCCATACAATGAAACATTTTTTTTATTTTCTTCTAGTCATTGTTTCCATACCATTGTTTATTTTCTTTATCATAATACAACCTTGTACGTTATGCTCATTAAGAAATCATTGTAGTAACAAATAATGACATGCATCGCCGCATTTTTCATGTCCGATTAGTAAATTGGAATTTGACTGAATCGTGAAGCAAAGTTAAGCACTTAAGGTGTCAACTGTTTTAAGTATCATATTAGTCATATGACACACGAAAAATGTCACATGACACAGAAAGTACAGTAGTCTCACGAACCAAAGCATAACGGAAGAAAGAAAGAAACGCAGAAAGCAATAAGCATGGTTTCGTGGAAATCTATAAACAAATATTACAGTCTTGCAATCTATATTGAACTTGATGGATGGTTTGTATCAAGGGTGTTATTGGAAAGAAAAATGAATTAGGGGGGAAAATGAAAATCTTTGGGAGCAAATTCGTTCAAAATGAGATAGAATTCATCTCTAAGCAGGGGCAATCATGGTAAGGTGTTTAATACACTCAAAATGTCGGCATCATGTCGCACAGAAATCGTGGTTTTTACCCATGTTTTTATGCGTAATTGTGATGATTTTACACGCCGCTTTAACGAATAAAGGACAATTTAACAAAACAATTTGGCAAACTGTCACTTTAGAGCCATTGCAGGATGGTCACAATGAGAACTTTAAATCAGTTTATAATTATTATTGATCGCTACAGTGTTTGCGTGATAAATCATGCTACACTTGGATGTTCTCTCAATCTATGGGTTCAACCGTACCATATATCAATTGTTTGAAGGCTGGTCACGCACAAGTGCAAAGAACACTCGCTGTTACCATAATCGAGAATGAAAGCTATAAAGTCCGCGCTCTATTTTGATTCACTTTTGCTGACCGCCATAATTAAGAACTTTTCATTTATATGAGGGCAACTTCCGCTGTCTTCCCCTAAGGTCGTACGCGGGAAGGTTCGCCAGCAGCCTGGGGACGGCCATGGGTTTTCTCCGGGCTCTGCCCGGTTTCCGCCCTCCTGGCCGTCGTCGTTCAAGTGAAATATTCTTGGGCACGGCGTAAAACACCATTGAAATAAATATATGAAGAATGTTTTGAGGGCGGAGTGTCATCTACAGCTCTGTACCCCATACTGGAGAAAGAAACGTGTTATGCAACGAACATAACCTGAGCGTCGAAACCGACATTCCTATACCAGCCGTCAACCAAAGCGGGCGTTCCGGGAAACGAAAAATAACACAAACCACCGATCAACTACTATATAAAATATAAAAATTAGGACGAATTCATGCAAACAGAGGCAATCAACAGTTTTCAATCATGACGAAAATACGTACTGAATTCTCCAGGTGGATGAATAAAATCAATTTCCGAATCGTGTACCTTAGGGTGTCGATAATCAACTATGTATCTCATTTGCGCTTTGAGTGCAACTGTTCATATGTACAACGTGGCGATACACTCAATACGATGAACAGTCGACCCCTAGCCCGTTGAAACGGTCGCATTTAGCGTATTCATCGCATAATGTCACCCAGACCATACAAGAGGTGTAGGCAGGCAGAATCCACAAATTCCATCTCCGAGGACTGGAATTTATACGTGTGTCTTAACTACTGAGCTTGGCCCCTTCCCATACTTCTAATGTGAGTGTGGTATAAGGAGGTATTTTCGGAATCATCTGTGAATTGACTTGATTGGAGTTTTGCCCCGTAATCGAGAATATATCAAATATACCAAGGTGGTCTGCGTATTGAGAGAGATACATATGATCAGCGGAAATCTTCATAGAGCATAGCTTTGGTGCTTGGAACTATCTTAATTCAATTTGAAGACTATGATATTATGGTAGTTCTAGAGATTTCAACTGGAAGGAACTAAATTTGTAAGATCAACATATCAGCCACGATCAACCACTTGTACTTGTCCGGTTTTCTGTCAGGGTGTATGACCGATGACCACTCCTCTGGCCAGTTTGGTCTCTAGCCAAGTGAGGCTCTTAACAGGAGGCGCTCAAGCACGGGCCGATAAGAAAATTCCCCATTAGTATAGTTAACAGTCATTATGCGTCCTTGATGATATAGGGAGCGAGGGACAGACTGTAAATTTAAAAAGCTTCCAATTTCGACTGCACCCAGATAAGACTGGCACTGTTCTGACGTCTGCCAATCAGCAGAGGTTACTGATCTTGAATGTTATCTGACACAAAGCTGACCACAATCTGGTCATTACCACACCTAAGCCTTTGTTCTGCTTGTAGGGCGGAAAATCCGCCCCTAAGACCAAACTGAGCAGCCTGCGTGATACAAGGGTCAATTTGGTACGCGGTTAGTGTCGAGAAGGAACATTCGGGAAGGCGTTAAGAGGCGTCAAGTGGACAGTTTGAAAGATAAAGAAAAGCATATCAACAAATCTACGGAAACTATTGAGGATCTGAATGTCGATGTCTGTGTTTTTTGATTAATTTATATATTTTCATCACATTGTCGTGTTTACAGTGTGAATAAGAACACTTGGTAATGAGAACAGGTAACGCTGCAACGGCGCACATGTAGTAATGCATAACCTTTCCTCCAAGATTCCGCCTAAGTCTGTGTTTTGAATAACACTGGTAACCATACATGTTATAAACTACGTTTGCCACACATGTGATGGCTCACATTATTCGTAGGAATATGGTGACTATCCAAGATGGGTATATGTGGGGCAGGTAAAGTAGCAATGGTTCAAGTAATAAGTCATGAAGCCAGCTTAGTTAAAACTTTTTCGTAGTTCTGGTTACCAGAACCTATCAAGTGATCAGGTTCCCCCAGACAAAATGAGGATACAGCGGGACTTCGACACAAAATCCGAAAATCCGAAACAAATAAGAGCTTGCGCAATTCCTTCCCGCCATTAGCTCGGGCCGTAAGTGGGAAGGTCTATCAGCAACCTGCACATGGTCGTGGGGTTTTTCCCCGGGCTCTGCCCGGTTTCCTCCCACCATAATGCAGGTCGCCGTCGTGTAGTAAGCGAAATATTGCTGAGCACAACATGAAACACCAATCAAATAAATAAATAAATCCCACCATTAGCTTAGTGATCAAAAGCCATTAACATGTATTCTTTTGCTCTTTCCTGCTTTTTCGAGGTATCTGTGCGTGCAGGGCACTTAATTTACAGACAGTATATGGAAATAAAAATGATGATAATAATTCAATAAAAACTTTTAAAAAGTACAGGTTTACAGTTATTGACTGCAGTCTGAAGATCCACGAGTAACTGTTATTTCTCTCATTGTAAAGAAACTGGTACAAATTACTACCATATTTATGAGTGCGTGGAACTTACATACATTTGGCTTCAAAGTCTGGGGCTTTGTACTTCATGACCGAGAAGTCACTTCTATCTGGCGACACGACGAATTTACCTTCATGCTTGAATAGAGTACAATAAAATAGAAGTTCTCCACCGTCGGCGTTGCAAACCTAAAACACCACGTTACAAATGGGACAGAGGACATATTTTTTCACAGATATGCAATTCATAATCCAATTGTAAAGATAGTCGGCGATGGAAAACTGTCCGTGTCCCTCTAATATTACAGTAATGTAATGCTGACCATGATTATTCTGTTTTAAGCTCTATATACATGCATTTGTTTCTGATATCCTATTATAGCCCAGTTTTCTGTGATAACGTTATTAACATGTAATTGGGTAAAGTTATTATGTAACATGTCTGTTAATGGATGAATAAATATGTATCAAATGAAGAAATATCTTGTCAGGAAGCTACAATATTGCAGACTTTGGGGATAGTCTAAATGTCATGGGAATTCTAGTTTTCATGTATATTTTTAGTTTTCGGCTACGTATGTCCATGTAAATATTTGTGTTCAGAAATTGCTATACGTGGCGGAGATGAAAAGGGAATTCACGTGTGCTGTCGAGGAATACGGCCTAATTGAGATTAAAATGCCAAGAAACCGCATGTTCCCACTTACACCAATAATAACACTGACATCACAGCTTTCATTTTAACTCCGCCTGTTATTCGTGTATCTGTACCGTGGAAAATGCATCGCTTTGTGTGAGGTCGCTGTAGTAAGGACATTGCGGAATGTGGAACCAAAGCAACCTGTTGGGCTGGAATAAACACTGAGTTTTAAGCGACTGGAATTATTGTAGGATAAAACTAACATACACACAGAGCACACAGTCACAGTTTTGTATACAGCTGTAAACTTGCAAACTTTTTTAGAAGTTAAATCTAAAAAAGAAAATGCAGAATAGCTTGTACACTTAATCGATGTTTCTTTAAATATTCGGGTAGTTTGAATGAGACGCAACCAGTAGTTACTGGTTACTTCGTTGTGTTGTGTTATGCAACACATTGCGAAACTGATTTGTCTTTCCACCAGGACCATTATCGTCAAGTGGTATAGTCCCTTGGTGTTGAGATTTACGGTATCATACGGTAGTGTAGCTTTTAATCGGAGGGTTCACGATACCATTTCAACTCTTATCGCTTTATGTTGATGATATCGAGAGTTTGTCACGTGAAAAGCTGCTCAACCCACTATATATTAGTTGGTGGGAGAAACTGCTGAATGTGTATAGCGAAAAGAAAGATAACAACATAAGCGAGTGTGAAGATGCTTTTGTGATCAATGCAACACATACAGCATGTACCCTTTAAGTCCATCTCATTTACCGTATACCGTTTATCTAGAGTGAAGAGAATCTTTTCTCATCGCAGAATGAAGCAGATATTTCCCGAGAACAACAAAAAAGGTAACTGAAGATGCTAAGATCGTTGTGTCACTGGAGTTTCGCTAGTGGTTCAAAGAACCATTTGGCATTTCCTCTTCCTCAAAGAGAAAACTTTGTAAATTTAATGTAAACATAACACTGGCCCGTGCTAAAACAATTAAAAACAACAGTCGAAGCAAAACTGAGTATTAGCTGCACGAGAATCTCCTCCTTTAACGTCAACCAAAGGCAATTTGTTGCGGAAATAGACGTTCCGACGTCTATAGCTCTTGAGCAAAACATTTAGACCGAAATACTTGCGAGTAAAATCGAAAATATTACTTTGTGTTGTGTCCAAATTCCATTTCAGTGCACTTGGCTAGATTGGAAAAAGAATGTACATCTAAGATTAAGTAACACCAAACAACAATTTAATATCTCTTTTTACATTCGGAACAAATAAGGCAAGTGGACTTATTTCTTTTTTTTGGTGAAAGTTGAAGTCATTTCTTCTTTTCTTGGTCAAAGTTGAAGGCATTTCTTATTTTCTTTGTCGAAGTTGAAGGCATTTCCTCTGGTAATACAGAGGCCAATAGCTTGGCACGATCTCTCCACTAGGATAAATGTTAGAGAGGTTATAACACCAGCAGTCGTTTTCTTAACGTGATGATCCACATACATCTAAATGACATCTAACGAGGCGAGCTTTTGTTAGATTGGCCTGTCTAGAGCTCGCCCTGAAACGTGTTGTTTCCTGAGCCTAGAAAGTCAGGATTAAGTGTTGTCTGGTATAAGGTCCCACCACTTCATATTATATAGGTCCCCGAGGTAGGCCATGGGCTACAGACTTAGATATAGCCTAATTTGTGTGAGTGCAACCAGTTGCGACATCATCTGTCCAGTTGCGGTCAAATTTCTCATGGTGCTTTCCGTAACCATGTATTCATTCTGGTCTAAATAAAGTTGTGTTACACATATACTGGTATATCGAAGACTTACAGACAGGGACTAATGATTTGCTGATTGTTGTGCCCCTTTTACACGTTATATTCTAAAATTTGAATATGGAGCATTGTTTATGGCATTCTTGAACATCAATTTTGTTCAGTTTCCCTTCCTATCGGTATCTTAAATTATATTTGTTGCAGTCTTGTTCGTGAAGCCAAAACATCAATCTGGCCAAGACGAGAACACGCACAGCTTTAGAGAAAATGGAGTAAATAATCAAATCATTGGTGACACACATTCGTCAAGGCTTCGTCAACAGTGAAAGCGGGTGAAGCTACACATATTCCTGACGAAAGCCGACGTTAAACCTGCAGTTCATATCCCTGCAATCGAAGACCAAACTTCCTAACCACTCAGTCACAACCCACTCATCCCCCCCCGCACCCCCGCCCTCTCTTTCAAAGTGCTTTTCCAGATTTAAGGGTGATGGACGCCGGAGAGTCCGCTGTAAATAACTTTGAGAAGTTACTGGCGTACAGATATTGCACAATGTGTCGGTGAGAGACAAGTGATATTATTTGAACGTTAGACGGTATCAGTGGTTCAGTATAGGTTGTTGGCCGTTTAATATCACCAGAGCTACTCAAACAGACACAACGGGAAAATTTGCAAATTCCCTATCGAAGGCCAGGATTGAACCCGTACCTCTTTCGTGTTTGTCACCAAAAACACAAACGTCAAAACAACTTCGTCACGACACGCTCGTTCGAAATATGAGTGTGACAAGAGAGGCTTAAGTATTGACAGGTGACTGGATACAACATATATTGGCTATACAATCGCATGGTCATGCGATATCTTGCCTCTTCCTCAAGTCAGCACATCGGCCACTACCACCTCCTTGTCCTGTGTCGGGTCTTCTGACAAGGTGTCCTACCGATGACCACTCCGACGGATCTCCGGCCAACAATAGCTCTCTGAGTTTGGCTGAAACACGTGGCCGATAAGAAAATTCCCCATTAGCATAGTTAACAGTCCCTGTGCGACCTTGAGGAATTAGGGTGCGAGGGGCAGACTGTAATTTTAGAAAGCATCTAATTTCGACTGTACTCAGATAAGACTAGCACATTTCCGACGTCTGACAATCAGGTTACTGATCTTGGATGTTATTTGACAAAAAGCTGACCACAACCTGGTCATTACTTTGTCCTGTGTGTAGGGCGGAAAATCCACCAGCAAGCCCAAACTGACCATTCTTTTTGACACAGATGGTTGTTTTCCAGCTCCGTCTCGAGAAGTGATTTCTGTAACGCATTGGGCAATCTGTGTACTATTGCAACAAAGTGTAGCGGCATTAGACGATGAAGTAAGCGAATTTCCACTGGCTGATTCGATTCCAAAAGGTGAGGTTGATTACCATGAGGAATAAGACGACGTGTTAGTAAATGGGGATTGTAAGAGAAATCAAAATTCAAATGAAGCCATGTGTGTTCTACTTTTAAGTTTTAGCAGGTCCGTGAAATGCGTGTGATTTACTGAAGATCTGAGTGAGAATCAGAGAGAAACAGGGAACATAGAAAAGCGGGAAATAGGGCGTCCATACTGCTTTCAACAAAACTGTCCAAAGTTGTGTAGTTTTTGTATTTCGGTGTGAATGTGTGCTCATTGAACTTAATGCACACTTGTCATAATGTAATAGCGGGAAAAGGGAGGTTTTACTGCAAATTGGACGACTTTGTTTAGAGCTAGCCGTAAGTCTTCCAATACTCCTTTGACACCTCTGCCGGCATTTGAAAAGGTGACATTTTCTCTCCCGAGTAAGGCGCATGATTTTGTTTCATTTTGAGCTTTACCAGTAGCCTTCACTATGTGTGTGTTCGGAACAATAACTATAGAAGTCCGTAAGGTGTCAGAAGCATTGCACTTTTAATTCTTGCAGATGCTTTGAATGAAAGGGAATGTAAATAGATGAAGCAATAATGGAAAGAAATGTTGGCTCACATTGTTTACACTCCCTGTCTCACAAATGGGGCCAAATGGCGACATTAACGTTTAAGATGTATGCACAACAAGTCACATGTCCATGGAATACGCGCTAGATGAATATAGCTTTATTGTGGTAGGAATCAAAAGTAGCCGTTAGTTACCGCTTACGTCAATAATAAAACTGATATCAGTTGCTTCACTTAACTCCCTTTGTTATTTGTGCGTCTGTGCCGTGGAAAATGGGTCGCTGTAATAAGGAAATTGTAGAATGTGGCATCAAGGCAATCAGGTGGGTTAGAATAAACAGTGCGCTAAGCGATTGGAGTTCTTGTAGAGTAACATTCGCATGAACACAGGACGACTACAAAAGCAGGAGAAACGCAGCGTAATGACCCAGAAGCCTCCCACCAACGTGGTCGCTGTGAGTTCAAGTCCAGCTCATGCTGGCTGCCTCTTCAGCTGTACGTGGGAAGATCTGTCAGGAACCTGCGGATGGTCGTGGGTTTCCCCCGGGCTTTGCCAGGTTTCCTCCTACCATAATGCTGGCCGCCGTCGTATAAGTGAATATTCTTGAGTGTGGCGTAAAACACAATTCAAATCAATAAATCAATACAAATGCAAGAGAAATTCAGTCCGGCAAAATTTGGAGTGAGCTGCGGAGAATTAGACCAAAGCCCACTAGCCCGGATATGGCTTTATGTCGGGAAGTCTGTCAGGAAACATGTGGGCAGGGTGTAATGGTTTCCTTTAGGCTCTGAACATTTTTTTTTATCTTATCTTTATTTTTTATCACGTGACCGACACGGTATATCTCCAGTTAATATTCACTTTCAGAACTACCACCTGGATTGTTTGGCTATGGCTTAATCATTTTAACTGATTGTTAATTTAGTGGATTATGTTATATATGAATCAGATCACGAAACCGCATTGCATTTAACCAGGGCTCTTATTTAAAATTATACAGTAATGGATAGTTCTGTGGGCGGGTTACAAGTATTGCTCAGTGCTATTTTGACTCTGTTTAACTGAAGTCAAAAGTTTTAACGCCAATCACGTAGAAGATTGTCTACTGCGATTCTTGTTTACGTGCTACATTTAATGACTGCAGTGGCAATCAGCTTAATGCATATACAGGAGAACAAAGAGATGACCAGCTAAGCGAATGTGAAGACACTTTCGTGATACAAGGACAGGCGCAACATGGAATACATTAGGCGCTCTTTGTATCGATCTAATTTATCGTATAAAGGATTTCAGTTTAAAAGAGAATACCGACATACTTAGACATTTCTTGAGAGCAAGAAAAGGACGTAATGGCAGATGTTAAAGCTGTTATTTTACTGTGCGCTCCCGTTATTTGCTCGAGGAACCACTTGAGGTTTCATCATTTTTGCGTAAAAACCCCTTTGATCACGTTGTATTTTTGTTATCAAAATGACACCGCTTTTCACTAAAACTGTCAAAACTGAGCTAAGTGGTGGTTACGCGAACAGTTCGTCGTTTCATGTCGGTCAAATGCAATTTGTTATGGAAGTAGACCTGGACGACATCTTCAACTCTGCGGCAAAACATTGAGAAAGTAATACTCGGGAGTAGTATAAAGATAACGATTTGCGTCGTGTACAAATCACGTCTCAGTAAATATTGTTTGCTGGAAAGTAGAGCGGAAATGTTAGAGTGAATAACATCCAAACCACCCTTTTATCTCTTTGACATTCGGTACAGATAAAGTAAATGGACTTGCATCGTTTCTTGGTCGAAGTAGAAGGGATTTCCTTCTGGTAAGACAGAGGTTAACAGCTTGTAACGATCTCTCCACTAGGATATGCCACAGACGTTATAACACCCTCAATCGTCTTCCTAATGTGATGATCTCCAAAGATCTAAATGGCATCTAACGAGATGAGCTTTTGTTATATCGGCCTGTTTGGAATTCTCCCAGAAATGTCCTATGTTCTGGGCCTAGATAGTCTGGTTTAGGTGTTGTCTGGTATAAGATCCTGCATGGCACTTCATATGATAAACTTTTATATGTGTTTCGAGGTGAATATCAACCAATGGAGGTTAGTATAGGAGAGGACGTGACCGGAAGACGTGAAAGTCTGGCTTCTAACTAATGGCCATTCTGTCATCAATGATTGCCACTGACTGCTTTATTGGCTGAGCACTAGTTATTTTGTCATGGTGTATTATCTGTAAAGATTAAATGTGGATTCATGATTATTGGACGAACAGTGTTCTACCCATTATTGCCAGAGAAATTATTGTTTACTTGTATATCGAAGAGTCAAAGATATGGGCTGTGGACTTACTTGTTGTTTTTTCCGCCTCATATTGAGGCGTTTATATTCTACATTTTAAAATTTGCACTTAGAGATCTGTTCATGATGTTCTTTATTATAAACTTCGCAAAGTTTCTTAGATTATACGGTTATTGTACTGGTCATGAATCCACCCCTCCCCCCACCAGTTCGAGAACACACGCTGCTTAATATGATCAAAAAAGGATTTTTATGCATTTTCTCATTTCTTACCAAGCAGGATTTTTTCTTTGGGCGCAAATATATTGAACAACCTTTTCCACTGATTGTTGTTTAACGTTATGTCGTGCGATTACAGTCAGTTTAGCTGGTGAGGGAGTAAACCAATAAACTTGACGAAAATTCCCTCTTGTGATACTCAGATAGTAATGATATAAGACAAGTGGCATTCGGCGAATATTAGACTGTGCAATCGGCCAAAGACGGGACATGTGAGAAGGGAGAAAGCTACACATCCTTTGACCAAGGCGGTAGCGGGCCCACCACGCCTTCTGTGTCCAAGCTATTGAGGGACAAAAATCTCAACCAATCGGCCACGACCCCCTCCTCTCCCACCGCCCACCCCCCACCCCCCGAGGTGGTGTGTGTCACAGGCAATCAGGTGTTGTTAACACAGCTCTATGCGAGTCTCTACCACACCCCGCCTAAGTCTATTTAAGCTTCGGATACAATGCGTGTCGAGGAATATCCACAGAACTTTGAGACAGAAATTGACAACACATACACACATGTAATGTAACACTACAGGCCGGCACGAATGGCTTTTGTGTTATGAGAATCGATATGGAAACTCGCCCGCTTGGTGACGTTGGGTTACAATGCGTCAAACCCAACATGGAATCCTTTGGGAAGAACTCGTAGGTTTTCAATTGATTTGCTATATAAAAAAAAACATCGGACGTGAAACCAGGCCTAAGTCAAGACAAAATCATTTCTGCTGTACAGCAATTTAGGACATGAGTTTTGTGTAGTTAGGGTTAGCCATCAAGACCGACAGGGGCACATCTAATCGTGAATTATCGATACCGATAAATCGTTTACTGATATCGATAATTCATTTATTGATATCGATAAATGCCATTATTATCGATTATACCTGCCCCTCCCCCTCCCTCCCACCTTCCACACAATTCAACCATCAAATCTTAAACTGTGAAACGGTTTTGCGGTTATTGTATGTCTCGATTGAAACGAACAAAATCCCGTAACGTAATTTATCAATGGCAATGTCATTTTCACTTCTCATTGTGGGTTTGTTCAATATTTGTAGGTTACGGCCACATTGCCCCAAGGACGATATACGGTCGGCTGGTTACAATATTCTACGCCATGGTGGGGATTCCCTTGACCCTACTCTGTCTGGCCAACCTGGGATCACTATTCGGGGATTGCTTCCGGTTTTTCTACAAACATTTACTACGGTTTTTGTCCTGGCTATGTTTGCCATCAAAATCTGGAAAGCCGAAGCGTGGCAAGAAGGTGTCGTCCCGCGAGGAGCGGAACCCTTTACGGTCAGCTCAGGGCGGGGAGGTGGAGCCGTTCGATCAGGAAGAGATCGTGTCCAATAAGGAAGAAGAACCCGTAAGGGTGCCGCTGTTTGTCTCTATCCTTCTCATAGCCTTGTACATCTTCGGCGGCGCGATGCTTTTTTCCATGTGGGAGGACGACTGGGATTATCTAATCGGCTCCTACTTTTGCTTCATCACTCTCAGTACCATAGGCTTTGGGGATTTCGTCCCCGGTGCTTCAATGAATTCATGGGCTAACGAACAGAAGTCCGTGTTGTGTGCGTTGTATCTCATTTTCGGGCTCTCGCTGATCGCTATGTGCTTCAATCTCATGCAAGAGGAAGTGAAAGCAAAGTTCAGATGGCTGGCACTGAAGCTGAACCTCATTGATAAAGACGTCAAGAAACAGCGGGTGCACAAACCTCCCCGGAGACTCTGATGCGCATTAGTAGTCAGCATTTGCTGGCCCATGTTTGTGATTGTTTCATGCATTGCAATAATGCAACACATCATACTTAATATTATTTCACTAAAATTAACGGCGATCTGGTAATGGTTGTGGCCCTATGTAAGCAATGGCATCTCCATAACAATACCGTGTTACTATGAAGCTAAGTTACATCCAAAGCAAGGGGATCCCGGTTTCGCAACTTATTTGGATATTGTTGAAAACTTGTTTACACTGTGCACATGTCCGTTGTGCTCCACGCATGAAAACCGAGCCGTTTTGTTGGGTATACGCGTACACAAAAGTTTCCACAGCAACTTGTGCATTCTGCCATGAGCAGCTGAGGTTAGTGGTTATTGCTATCCTTTTAACATGTATTTCTGATGCTGCGTTAGGCAGTTTGTGTCAACATCCTCTTGGAGGGTGTTTACATAACCCACGGAACATACAGGGCTAACAACTCGTCATCTGTGTTTGTTTGTACACCACTCCCTGCAAACAGAAGTGAAAACCTATTCTCAGTATAGGTCATAAGGTTCGCCAGAACAAGCCAGAACGACGGGACTTCAGATATCCTTTTAAGACGATTCCCCTCAGAAACCGAAAAACGGCTTATTTCCTGTTAGTGTTGATCGATAGAAGTAGTAGTTATAGCCAAACATTTTCACTTGGTTTTCCGAGGGACCGTCATTAAGCTTTGGATCGTGTATTGCGCTCAGACTGTTGTTTTCTTCCAGCCAATTGCTGGCCCTCACGTAATGGAGCCGTATTTTAGTACAATGGCCGATATAGTTAGTTATGTATTAGACCCATAACCACGTTGACTGCTGTCTTACATGCATATATAGCTCACTAACGAAACTGAAAGTCGATCAATTTAATTTAGGTACATTTTCATTCGAGTGCCGTAATAGAAACAAAACGGAGCTTTTACAATGATCTTACGTTATTATATTTAAGATAAAATTTGAGCGTAATGCAATTCTATAAAATAAACATCTTTTAATAGTCTCTCCCCAAAAAACTATATCTTTAATAAAGGGTGAAAGACACGCGTGAAGCGTACGTCGAAATTCCAAAGCCTATACTATATGTCTAATGTCCAGCAGCAAGCAAATGACTGGGCAATTTCACGAAGCTGTTAAAACCAGTTGATCAATAGGTTTGCTTAGTTAACGTTCTGGGTGAAATTATACAAAGATCAACAGCACATTAAAACTGTTGAGAGAAAATAATATCATCTGAATCCCTAGGTTATCAACTGGATTTTAAAGTATATATTGTCTGTAAACTCAAAATATTAATAAATAATCCGATACCAATGTGTGAAAACAACTATATATTATAAACAAGGTGATTCCTCAAACAACTGAAAGCAACAGGAAATCTGAATGGCTAATGTGGACTTTTAAGCACAGTAATTTCTGACCACGTCGACCTTTTTGTGGACGAAGCCGTAATTTACATGTTTTTCAATGGGTGGTAAGCTGCGGGCTTTATTAACCGTCTTAAGAAAGTGGATAAAATTGGAAAATTTAATATCTGAACTTTCATATGTCTTAATATTATTTCTCTTCTGATCGATCTCTTGCCGTTGCAGACTACATTTGAATAGCAATTTGTCATGTTTGCCTTTTTCGGATTCTTCCCTGCAAAGTTCTTTGTCCAGACGTTACTCGTACAGTTCAAGATCTTCCTGTATGCATAGATGACACAGTTAACAACTACCCTATATTTCTCAGATATGTGACCGGGACAGGTTCTATAAAGTTATGATTACTGCAGGTCTTTCACAATTTTCCTGAAGCATCTGTGATTCTTTATGGATGTTGTTCCTCTACGTGACTTAATATCTTTGACGAATTTATGTGCAGTCCCATTGAAGAACACATGTAGATTTGACTAAAAGGTCAAGGGCATCGCTATTTTTTGGCAACAATATAGCAAGAGTTGTGAAAAGTTGTTGGCAAATTGATCAACGGACTGAAGTCCTGCCTCAGTTCTCAGTTAATGGTAATGCGTGACAGGGGTTTTTTGACTGTGTTAGTATCCAAATTATACAAAAACCTCTCCCCACCTACTCCGGATACCGCCAGCATACATGGAACCTGCGACATTGTTAAAAGCCTCATCTCTTTATTTGAATGATATTTACAGGTACCCGTATTTTAAGCTCAAACAGCAAAACATAATAAAGAAGCAAGGTAAATACGAATTACGTAGAACGGGCACATTAACAAAAGTTTTAAAACTTTATGGGTAACTTTCAATGTAAAGTAAGTCGTTTCAGGATTCAATAATCTAGAAAACGTCATTTACGAAAAAAACTTAAGAGAAATATAATCTACAACGCCACTTTAACAAAATCACATCTAACATCTTTCGTCTTCAAAGTGGTATCTCCGCGTCTGCGTAATGCCTCTAATTTTATTACTGCCAATTTTCTGCCCTACCAAGAGGAGACAACTGTAAACAGCCAAGATCCCATTCATTTACTCGCAAAAATTAAATGAATTTAGTTAAGAGATTATGCGTGGAACAGTTGTAGAAAGCATTTCTAGAATTACTGTGCTCGTGCCATTCGGAAAAACGAATTTCGGGGGCTTTAAGGTTTTTGTTTGCTATCAGCAAAGCTTTTAATGTTATTCAACGCTTTCAGTGATAAACTAGATTTTGGATTCGATTGGATGTCAGGATTTTTGGCAGCGCTTTATACAGAGATCGTTTTTCCACTCTAATGCTCAATGAGAGTCGTTGCATCTATTAGCAAATCGTTATTTTTGGCTGTCTTCTCGTTCGTTTCTTGCCAAAATCAACTCAGAGTTTCCAGACCGTGGTGTATTGGGTAACGCATTGGCGGCGTCCTTGCGCTACCGTTGTGGACATAGACACAGTCATGGATCATCCGTTGCAGTGTCAAACTAAACATCCGCCCTAGATTTCAATGTGGATCGTTAAGAACGCGATCAGCCGGTGTTTAGTGACGGCATCAGACTGTCTAGATAACTGATGGCGTTGAAGCGATTTCACTAGAGATATAGACCTTTTCTTGGCATTTTTATAGAATTAGTGGCATGTGTGGTATTTGATGAAAGACAATGGCGGATATTTTGAATGTATGTACAACCCGGTGAAAATGTAAATTGTGGGAATATTCTGAGTGCAGTTTTCATGTCACAAAGCCTTAATGACCCTCCATCACGATCCGGAGTCTGTAGAAGATTATTATTTTATTCATTTCGTTGGTGTTTTCCCCGCACTTAAGAATATTTCACTTCTACGACGAGGGGCATTATGGTGGGAAGAAACCAGGCAGAAGTCGAGGGGAAACACATGACCGTCCGCAGGCTGGTGGCAGATTAGTCGATTATAGATGGCCTCCGCTTCATACAGCTTTCCTTCACTCCTCGCAATGTTGATACAAATCATTAATGTGCAGACAACGGTTATGCCAGTGGGTTTGTACAACTTGACTTATCAAGGACGACCGCCTGTGAGTTCCCGCATGGCGATCTTGTTTATTGGTTTTCGTCCTTCACTTGTTCGGTTATACGGTGTATACAAACGTAACGGCGTTGTAAAGGTTTGTGTTATTCCCCTACTGGTGAACGTTGTCTTGTCCCGTAGTGAGTTCCGCCATCATTTCATAGTGTATTGTGTCACAGAGAGCTAAAGATTGATTCTGGAATTTCCCGAAATTCAGTAGAAAGAATCTAGTGAAATGTAAACTACTCACAATGACATATGAATTCACCCATACCTACCTTTATTTATTTATTTATTTGATTGGTGATTTATTCCGCCCTACGACCGCGACAAGCAATTTGTTTTGACGATAGCAGACAGAATCTTGGGTAAACTCACGACCATCCACAGGTTACTGGCACGCCTTCATACGAAAACGAAGCCAGCTTGAGCTGGGATTGAACTCGCAGTGACGACATTAGTGAGAAGCATCTGGATTATTGCGCTGCACTAGGCAGCGAACCATCAACATTTGTTCATATCAAATATTATATGAAATCCTTACCCATATCGAAATATTGCGCATCGATGTGTGCATTCGGTTTGATATCAGTATGTACAGTACATTAAAGGGAAATAAGAATGGCGGGTAGTTTTTGTCCGGAAGAAGGCTATCTCACATGATTCGTTGTTTTAGGTGGATGTCTCAGTTTGTCACAAATGTTTACCAGCAGCCAGCCTTTCACTGATACTTAATAATGTTTCTTCACAGCATGATGTTTGTAAATCGCCTGGCGACAGGCATAAATCGCTGATAATACATGCAGTCTATAAATGTGCTATCAGATTATGAATGTCTTATCATGGTATATTTTACAAACGTGACGAAATGGTTTTACAGGTATACAGAGATACAACAGGTAAGGGCGAGGGTTGAATTACAGGTCTATATATTTTAATGCATTTTATGTCTTATCTAACGTAATTTCTCACAGAAAAATCACGTTAAGTTGCCAACTGTAGGCACAAATTTTTGTCATTCCATCCTCAATATTTCTTCTTGTCATGTGTATTAATATGATGACGACATTGCATATCCAGGCTGCCGTGGTGAATACATTAAATTTACAAATAAGGCTGACGCAAAGAGTAGCACTGCTTTGTAGTGTGGTCATTATCGTTGAAACACCTTTACTGCAGGACTTATAAAGATATTGCTTATCATTAAGTCTTGCCAAATAAAGCTCCATGTATTTGTTATTAAACGAGACGTCTTACTTTCTGTTCATATCTACATAGTTTCAGGAGCAGCCTGTTTTTACAATGTGTGTTGTGCAATGCAAAGCTTCTTTAAAGGAATATATCCTGCTTATATTTGACATTTAACGCATACTACACACATTTGTGTTGGTGATGGCTTTCCAGATAATGAGTGAAATAAGTATTTCGAATGCGTTTGACTAGAATTTATTCCCTGTCGAACAAACAACCACACGTGGCTTCGTTAGAACAATGTAATTATCAAGACTCACACGTTTCAGCAAATTCAATGCATTTTTGTGACACCTGAAATTTTACATTAACTTGAACACACATTCAATTCGAAAACTTAGAATAATATAATAAAAACTACAACGGATCAAATTAATAGCTACTTACAAATTTCCAGATAAGCGATTCAGGCCTGTGTAATGTTTGCTACAACGGGGAAACCATTCATCATGTTTTACTCGTATGTCCCAGGTACCATTTGCGAGATGAATATTGTTTCCTGACCCTGTAAGCGTCGGGGCGGCTAACCCAACTCTGAGAACCTTGCTTTGTTCACCGAAACACGCAAGTTTAGTTTTTAAAACTGTGAAGAATTATTTATGTAGGAGTCATAGATTTTAAAAGACAGTATTGTGTTAATTTTAGCTCCCTATGGACTGGTCATTGCTGATTAGAACAGCCTGAATCCCTGAAGCACATTTTACTGGAATGGAGTCGCCATGTAAACCAATTTATGTATGAAGGTACAACAGCTCAACATTGGCTATAATAAGCTATAATAATATAAGCCTGTGATGCCCTAGACAAACATAATAAAGTGACAGCGGATTATATGAACAACCTTCGCTCGTGGGGAAAATGCGTGTATCCTGCTGTTCGCTTAGTGACGGTGTCGACAAAGTAGGCGGCGTCGCTTAGCATATTCAGCCAAAAGTTGTTGGAACCGAAAGAACGCACCAAGTACTAAATAATCCAGATAAAGATTATTTAAAGTTATTTAAAACAAGCTATTAGCTGTCATGTCTGGCGTCTGTGTCATGCCAATGGTGAACTCAGAAGTTAACACACATGGTCCACAGTTTGTGAGTTTTTAACAGCTCGATATTATTCACATCACCTTATAACAAGGACCAAGGATATTCTATGTTTACACAACTGCATGAGTGAAATATCACGGCAAAGACATCAGACAAGACACCCGACACTGTCAAAGAATACTGACATAATAATGACTTGGAGGCTTGGGTTTACGGTTATAAAGAATTGTCTCTAGGGCAGGGTAGGCCGGACTTTCTGCTTCTTGTCACCACCCAGCAATTTATTTAACTACGGAGCTGGTTCCGACAGAATTATAAACTTGACTAGTAAGTCAAAACGATGGACAATATAATTTGGGTTTTATAAAGCAATTGAGAAATCACCTCAGGTAAGTTACTTGACAGGTAGGCTATTTTTGGCAAAGGTCTCCGCATGCTGTCTCCAGCAAACATGTAACGCTGCGTATTAGTATGTCAGATGCTACGCCTAGAGGCCACATTAATATCATCATGTGTACATTTGATTTCCTTCGACTTGTTTGACACAAATAGTTCTGAACATTGAAATTAATATATATTATTGACTCTAAGAATTGCCTGGAATATTTTGTGGTTCTGCTGTACATCATACGAGATCATCAACCTCTCGCCAGTGATTTTTGTCCTTGTATTCAGGCATTTTATTGACTTAAAGCCTCCTGTCAATAGCAACCGAAAATTAACTGTACAGAAACTCCAGCTTTATTATTTTGTCACTATTTTGTATTTCGTATTTGAGGTCAAGATCGAAATTGCAAAATTGCTAAACTACAACTGGGTGTTTTTCATATCAGCGACAAAAGTAAAGCCTAAAAATCAGGTATTACTTCATGCTGTATATATTGAGTGTTTTGGAAAATATATTTTGTTTATCTACTCATTTGGTTTTATGCTCAACGCAAGAATATTTCACTTATACCACGTCGATTCTTGGACAAACGAGTCTAATCCCAGTTGTCAGCATTGAGCTTGTTAAATGAATTCCCCCCAGTTTTAAACCTATATACAAAACACAAAAGGAATATAACATAAAGGAAATGGCTCTTATACGGCACGACCCTGGAGCTGTTATTCAAGGCTTAGTGCCCGGATGTGCCATCCACAGGCCTGCGCGTGACGCGGAACTACACCACGTGATAATCGTGCCTCATTATCAGGTCTTCGAGTTACACGCATCATCGGTTTATGTGCCTGTTCATTGATTTTCGCTTATTTGCTTAATGGTATGGTTGCTTTTATATTTTATGCGATCATAGATGACGTAATTTACTACCGAAATACGTTTAGAACCAGGAAGAATTCAGTGTACCGTGTGATTATGGCTTTTGAAATGTAAATAGATGATTGTGGGAATCGAACCGTTAGCCACCCTTTGAAGATAATAAGAAAAATACCCATTTTGAAATCTATTGACATAAGTCTAAAGTGAGCTTTTTCGACCCGATTTACATTGTTGGACTACCGTCTAGCATCGGGTTACTTATTGTTGTGTATCTGTAAACTATTAATTCCGTTTCAGCAATGTTAAAATCAAAAGATTCAATTTTCATTAACTTTGCCTCAGAATGGATTTGCTTCATATATATTTCCTTTCCTTGAAAACGCCTTTTGGAATATATGTAGGTATGCACTACACACACGCCATGCACTCAGTGAATTCTGTACCGAGCTAGTCATTTCAAGCTCAGTACAGAATCGATTGAGATTACCTTGGCCCGAAGTCTGGCATCTGCGATCACCCCAGCACATCATATACCAGATGTGTAACAGAATGGCTTGTCTGACCGGAGATGAAACAAGTCAGATCTCAGACACAGCAGGATCTCCTGCCCGGGCCGACAAGTCAGGCCTGATTCAATTATCAGCCAAATTCATGGGAAAGTTCTTCAGGTGTGCAATTGAATAGGGGTATAAGTTTGATTTAAAAGCTTATCTCCAAATTCAGTGAAATTTCCAGGCTTGATGTGAACTACTTGTTTTTTAGGCTAATAAAAAATGCTAATGTGGCCGTTCATTAGCACTTCTGATTCATAGGTGTTGTTTGCAGGAAATACATGAATCACCAACCATCGTACATGTAGCACGGGCCAAAGAAAAGAGAATATAGGCGTCGAAACCGACTTTCATATACTCATCGTCAACCAAAAAGGGTTTTCCTGGTCAATTATGGCAATAGCACTTTCCAAGGGTTACAACTGATTCAAGAGTGAATTCCGTTCAGAGTAAATATAAATTACGAGTTTGACATTTCTCGCGACGACAGTTTATTCATTCTAACGACAATTCTTCGTCTTGAAGACCTATACGTACGGTCTGCCAGATACCTGCTGATTGTGGTGGATTTCCTTTGGGCTCTTCCCCGATTTTCTCTCTCCATTTTTGCTCGCCAACGTCGTATAGATGAAATATTGGTGTCGAGTACGATGTAAAGACACCAATTAAATAAGCAAATAAATACAATGATCATGTACATGTAACTAGCTCGGGGGAAGAAAAATGCAGCCACTGGTTGGAATGGGGAAAAGAGATCAGCATTTGAAAACTGCACTTTAAGAAATCAAATACTAACATCGGAACAATTAGTCTTTGGTGTATTCAGACCATTTCCTGGCGAGGAGTAGATTGCCTGCAGGACATAATTTCCTTGACATGCCTCGATTCTTTATTCATGGTGTGAACGATTTCATATCTAATGCCACACTCTGACGTGTTGTTGCTTGGCTGTTGTATATTTTGGCTTTGGAGTCATTTAGGTTAACTTCGTCTGATAATCAAAAATTCTGCAGATATGCGTAAGATATGAAATCGCTTTAGTTACTAAAATGCCTCCACGAACTGCTGTGAAGTTGAAATGCCTTATCACGCCAGCGCACACAGTAGTTTTTTTTTGTCGAGAACAGGATTTTGTCATCAGCGCAACAAAAGAGTCGTTGAAATTAGCTCGTATTTGGGGTTCCGACAACAGCAATTCCCGATGACAGAAAACATACTCGCGGGGTTCATATTTCACATTGTAATGATGAGGATATAGACAAAATGCCGATTTGTTCAGTTATTATGTAACTACGTATAGCCGCTGGAATATTGAAAACCTTACAACAATGATGAACCTATCCCAAATAACGTACATGTACAGTAATTAGGACTCAAACTGTGTTGTCTCTTGTTCATTCTCACCCGAGATAACGTTTTGTGAACAAACTGCTAGAGCAATGCACTTTAAAAAGTGGTACTAGCTGCTGCTTCGCTTAGGGCTCAGAGATGGGAGGTAAGAGCAAGGACAAGGGACTGGTTGGAGTGCCATATCTGGCGTATTCGGCATGATGTTCCAGTGCCGGCAGCACTCTGGCGACATGGAGATACAGCATCTATACATTCTAAGGATACCTCGTCGTCATATAAGTCAAAAATGTGTTGGCTGCGAGGAAAAGCAAACATACACACACGCATATTAACGTATTGCTAATGTATTGCAAGAGAACAATGGTTATTTCAGCCTAGGTGCGCCTGGTACATGAAATGTATACCATTGTTGGTTTTGTACGGATAACTGATATTCTGGATTAGCTTGCAGCTGGCTCTCGGAATTCTATAATCCTGTCCGTGCCCGTAATCCTATTTGTAACGCACTACTTATATTCAGGATTAGTTGGCAGATGGACCTGGGAATTCTATGTTTTAACAACAATGATGTCCGTGCCCGTAATCCTATTTGTAACGCAATACTGATATTTACGATTAGTTGGCAGCTGAACCTGGGAATCCTGTGTTTAACAGCAATGCTACCCGTGCCTGCAATCATCCTAAACAAGATTTGTGTCAGCCATTGGGGCATTCTGTTTGTATCTTTCAGAATGACACAGATGAAGTAAATAATAAGTATAGCGATATTGTAGCAACACGATTCCCCCTGTTAATTGAGATCAACGGAGGACGGAGTCAACACTGATATAAATACGGCATTCCGAGTCGTGACAAAGAATAAGTTCTGTTACTTATCACAGTAGCTGGCACGGACAACGCATCAGATCATCAGCGCCATTGTACATGGAAAACATCTGGACATTACGTAATAATAACTTGGAGGCTCGGGCTTACAGTTATAAATAACTCTCTCGATTCAAAACGTTCTGCTTCCTGTCACCCAGCAGGAACAGTGGATTAGCGAATTCTATAACTTCGTATTAATTAATCATTCAAATGGTGTACAATATCGCTTGTGTTTTATACAAAAAATTGAGAAATCACCCCAGATAAGTAATTTGACAGGCAGACTCTTTGTGCCGAAGTTTTCTACATATTGTTTTCGGCAAACATGTAATGGCACGAATTAGCGTGTCAGATACAACGCATAGAGGCTACATTAATGTGATTATGTCTGCATTTGATTTCTTTAGTATTGTTTGACACAAATAGTTGAAATTACTATATATTATTGTACTCCAGGACTCTGAAAATTGCCTGGAATTTTATTGGCTTTCAGGCTATCTGCTTTTACGGCTCTGCTATACATCATGAGAAGATGAGATTATCAACCTGTCGCCAGTGATTTTTGTCCTTGTAATCAAGCATTTAATTGACCTCCTGTCAACGACAATTTGAAATTAACACAGAAATTAAAACAGAATTGCCAACTTCAGTATTTTGTCACTATTTTGTGTTTCGTATTTATGTGTCAAGATCAAAATTGCTTTTTATTGCAATAGGATATTTTTCATATCAATGACAAAAGGAAAAGCTAAAAATCTTGCATTACTTTATGCTATATTGATTATCTTGTAAAATAATACACTATTTATTTATTTTTTTACGCCCTGTTCAAGAATATTTCCCTAATAACAGGCCAGCAGTATTGTGAGACAAAAACGGAGCCCAGTGGTAAGTCCACGACCAGGTTCCTAGCACAGGATACTTCCTTCGGCAACCGATAATGAGTACAGTTTCACAGAAAAAGTTTATAAAACAAAACAAAGAGCTTTGTGTACAGACACTCAATAGTTTGACGCCAAATTTTCAAAAATGCCGGAGGTAAATTTGCACATTATGCTATTTTGAAAACAGTATACCTAAATTGTGTTCCTTAACACAACTGTCGTCCCCTCGACAAAAGATTCTAATCCCGGTTGTCAGCATTGAGCTTATACAAAATACAAAAACAGTATAATATAAAGGAAATGGCTCTTATACAGGGGGCTTTCTTAATCCCGGGTATTTCCTCGATGATAAAAGTCCACACCCAGGTGTTTTGATATGGAAATAATGTCGCCGTTCATGTATTAACCTTTAATCACCGCGCTGATCTCATCATAGGGAATAGCAGCTCATTTCATACATGGATTACACTTTACACCCTCGATTACAACGAGGCAACAGTATCATCGACAGTCACACCGTGCCGTGTGGCGCGATCCCGGAGTTGTTATCTAAGGCTTGGAGTCCGGATGTGCCATCGACTGTCCAGGGCATGAAGCGGAACTGAACCACGTGATAATCTTGCCTCGTTATCAGGTCAACGAGTTACACGCGCTGACGGTTTAAGTGGATGTTCATTGATTTTCGATTATTTTCTTAATTGCGTGGTTGCATCTATTCTTCATGCCATGTTAAATTAATTAATTGATTAAGGAAATAGGTTAAGAACTTTGGGTATTTCAATTTACCTTGGTCCTACGCTTTTTGAAATGTAAATAAATGATCGCGATATTCGAACCGAATGTCGTTGGCTGAAGACAGAAAAAAGGAACTAATCCTTATTAGACAAATGCCTGCGTATGAGATGCCTTTACATATATTTCAAAAAACCTTTGAAATCTATTCACATACTTAAGACTAAGGTGGGTTTTAGGGACAATATTTACATTGATGAACTTAAGTTCCGCTGTAGGTTATTTATTGTTGCCTATATGTACGCAATGATTTCCGTTTCAGCAAAATAAAATATACATTCAGTTTTCATTATTTTGCCTAAAATAAAAAAAATTATTTTGTCAATCTGTTTTCTTTGGAAACAGCTGTAGAAATATTTGTGGGAATCAACTACATACACCTAACACTTCTTAGTCAATTCTGTTTAGACCTTGTACTGATCAGCTCTGTAGAGAATTGATTAAGAATTACCAAAGTCTGGACCGCACGCAGACATAGCATATGCCAGATGTGTGAAACGATGGCATGTCTGACCAGACACAAAACCAATCAGATCTCAGACAACGCAGGGTCTTCCGAACGGGCCGACAAATCAGGTACAATAACAAGCCAAACTGCCCTATGATGGGTGGATTTATCTCCAACTTCAATGAAGTTTTCAGCCATGATGAGGACGACTTAATTGTTTTTTAAGGCTTTTGTAAAAAAAAAAAACAAAAAAACATGACTTGCACTTTTATCCAGTGGCCGCACATCAGTAATTCTGGTTCATGAGTTAAAATGTTTTCAACAGGAAAATACACGAACTATGAACAGTCGTACATATAGCATCGACCAAACAGACAAGAATCTAGGCATGGAAACCGACATTCATATACTCACCGTAAACCAAACATGGTGTACCAGGTCAATAATCGCGTTACCACTTTCTAAGGCCTACAACTGATTCAAGAGTGATTTCCAATGAGCATAATGATTATAATTGACAACATTTACATTTTTAGTGACCACCTTATATTCACTCTAAGGACAATTTTTCGTCTTGAAGACTTATACCACTACGGTGCCCCAGCCAGCTGCGGATAGTGATCGGTTTCCCTTGGGTTCTTCCCCGGTTTCCTCTCTCCATATTGCCAGCGTCGCAAATAATTCAAATATTATCGCCGAGTACGGCGTAAAAACGCCAGTTAGTCAAGGAAATATACAAGCTATATTTCAATTGTATGTGACAAGCTATACGGGAAGAACGATGGTTCTACTGGTGTTCATGGGACAGAGAGCAGGACATTTACAAACTTTCTGTAACAAATCAAACATGGGCTTATTTATTCTGCCCGTCTGACTCTATGTGGACGAAAGCCGCTTTTAAATCTTACCCAACCCATTTCCTGTGGCCGCTATTTTTTGTGCAACGCCACAGAATGTTTGACACAAGACAGCTGCGCTGATAACTCCATTACAGTCACGAATCAGCGCAACATAAGCATTTCTATAACCGGAGAAGAAAGAAAAAGACCAAAAAAGAAAAAAACCGGGGATATCCAACGGATTTATGAACACGTGGATGCAGATGTATTTCAAAAACTCTCTGTGAGAAGGGCACCTTGTCTTTATTATATGATTTCGCATCGTTCGCTCACCCGGGCAGGTGGTTTGACTTTTACACGGATCCCATTCTGCGCCACACGCGATATTCGGGACGTATTAAGAAAGAAAGCAACTACCTCTTACACCTTTTACAAGACATCTTGTTCAAAATGAGGCACGATTATCACCAACTGTAGTGTCTCTATTATCTTCACGCTTGCGTACAGCGCCTCTTGTAGAGAGATCAAGAAACCATGCAAGACTGCGATAGTCAATCAACAAAGGCATGGTATTCTCAAATATTGCGAAGCTCATTTCGTTCGGCGTGAAGTGATTTAAGAGCACAGGTATGTACAACCCAAGATCACGATTCTCTTTACTGACTTTCCCTGACAGACAAATGTTCCTTTAAATATCGCCACAATAAGTTTAAATTATTGCTAATGCAGCGTTACGGCATAATCATGGATTCCATACAAAATGTGTTACGGTTGGCTTCTGTAGATGCCAAAGACTTTTTTCACTGAAGACCCTTGACCAAAATGGATCCAAGTAGCGAAGTACCTGCAAAATTTTAGACAAGGTATATACGTAAACGCGCTCATTCAACGGAAAGCTTCTGCTTTTGTCAGTAGTAACCGGACCACGGGCTGTTCGAGCTTTGCTTCATGCGGTTCTGATGTAACAGATGACGATACTTGTAATACGTCCCCCGTTTTATGCGATGTTTTAATAAAATAATTTACATATTTACAATACTCAGGTGGACATCGGTAAGAATATTTACAGCAAAATAAATAATGATGGAAACTTCATCCCGGCTTATTCGTTGTATGTGCCGTTCCTTCATCCATCGGGAAGTAGCTGGGATTAGACCGAATTTCCGTTACGTAATTTACCTTTTATACTCGACGAACTGAAGATTAACAAAAAGGGAAATTCTCTATCACACACTCCATCATCCAAATTGCGCTGTCATTTTTCTACGAACCAAGCAGAGCTCTGCCGTTGATCCCAATTCGGCCCGAAAAAATATGTAGTCATACAATGCTAACAACATATAAAAGACTACAGCATAGGCGGTAAAACAAGAGCAGCGGCGACAGTGTGATATTTGACGACCAGTGAAATCCGGTACCTTATAAATTTACCTCAATAAGGGTTTTATTCTAACTATTCAGGTAAGTGTTTAAGAAGCAACAACTTACACCCCTGCAGCAGCGCTTAAGCAGAGTTAGGTTAAAAAATGCAGCGCTGTTAAATGCAGTATATTAGCATCAGAATTAGAATCTGAACTATTAAAAATGCTATGTTAGCACATTTAATACATGTACACAATAACATAAAAAATAAGTGCTCTCACGTAAATTGTTCGTCAAAATTTCCTTCATTGAATCTAATGTAGTTTTTCCACTTTTCTTTAATAGTTCATGCCACGCTCTGCTACAGACGTTCGACCACTTTTTATTGGTACGACAGATTTGCTGGTGGGTTCAGTAGGCTAATTTTTCTTTTGGCTTTGTTACATTTCACTCTATTAGTAGATTATGAAAAAGCAGTTAGTTTTTGACGTTTGTTTCATTTTTGCGATGGCATTCAAAACTATTTACAAAGCATTTTCAGAAAGCATATATAAATTATCCATTTTTTAGTTCCATTGTTTTTTTATCTGAGACTTTCTTGTCTGTGGGTGGATAAAAACAAGCAATGTCACCCGGAAACAACCGCTCGTGGTTATGTTCCTGAAGATCATTCCGACCAAAGATGAAAACCTGCAGCCTCATTGATCAAGAACAAATGGATACTACACTAAAACCATTATATTCTTTGTTCAGCAAGTTAACAAGTACACTATAAAATTGACGACCAGTGGCGTAAGCTAGCAATCTCATGTTTATCGTTAAATAATTTGATAGGGAAGACTAGCATTGGATAAATAGACTAAAGGATGTGGCTAGCCCTCATGTACTCGGAGTTCGATAACCTGGATGTGACAATTGCACTGACATCTATAAACACACAGGTAGCAGAAGTTTTCACTGTATGAGTCAGGTTGTCCAACAAGAGATCTAACAAATCATAGGCTGCAGAGACCAATTATAACTGTAGTGAGGTCAGGCATCGTACTAGCTTTATATTAAGATGGCTGAAAAGAAATACAATGCACGTAGTGACCTAGTTGCGTTTAAAGAGTCTATTAACTGTAGTGTCTGACGTGCAGTTCAGTAAAGGACGTAATTTAGTGGAGGCTTCTCGACACGATAGAGATGAGCATTATTGTTCTTTTTTGATGAAAGAATATATTTAATTCTACGGAGTGAATTTTTTTTATGTCAATTAAAAAATTCAGTAGGGATCATTACCTTGTCAGGTTATATTGTTCTGATCGTTTTGTCTCAGTTCGAGAGAGTATGCATATGTCAGTAGGTATAGCTTTAGCTTTGACCGAAAAGAACTAACAGGACAGGACAGAACTAAATGTACAGCTTGGTATTCCCTTACAACAAAGTCTTCTGAGTTCCATAGATATTCTCCAAGATCTACACTGGGCCATTAGCAATGATTTCATTATAACGCTGAATTCTTAGTAGTACACATTATTGGCCTCGCTGCAGTCGACAAGTTCTAAGCCAGTTAGGTCCCTTGATCTACTTGTTGGGTTAGGTTAAGTCCCACCCATGGACCTGAAGTATAACTTCCTTCAAAATTAACAAACAAGCAAGACGCCGGGGCAAAGATTAGCGTCAGCTTACGGTGATTCTGTTCATTTCTGTTACAAGGACACAGGCATGGTAAATATTACGTTCATCGATTGTGCCAATGCGAGTCATCCGTTATTAAATGAGTGAGATATGGTGTTATGAGTGATATATCGCACAGACCGAGGCGTGACAAGAAATCCGACGTATTACTTACCAATAGAGTTGGTACGAACAACTCATTAGATCATTCGAGTTTCGGCACATGGGGAAACATCCAGACAATACGTAATAATAACCGGGTGGCTCGGATATACCGTAATAAATTTGATCTCGACGCAAGGGTAGGGCAGGGGCTACGTTTCCTGTCACAACTTCTCTACTCTTATTTAACGAGAAAGAAGAGAATTTTGTGTTAATT